>PVIU01001344.1:0-221073 GCA_004026605.1 Ondatra zibethicus | reverse complement strand
CTCAGGACATCAACACTCAGTTTTCTGAATAGTACCATCATTTGACTTCAACAACACATTTGCCCTTAAAAAATACATCCTCTTGTAGCTTGGTCTGTTTGAGGGGCCCCTGGAAGTGAGAGCAGGATCTATCCCTGGTGCATGAGTTGGCTATTCAGAGCACATTCCCTATGGAATGCTTTGATGCGGGGGTGGGGGGGGGTGGGGGCGGAAGGGGCTTGGTCCTGCTTCACAAAATGTACCAGGCTTTGTAGACTCCCCATGGGAAGCCTTACCCTTTCTGAGGAGTGGATGGGTGTGGGTGGGTGAGGGAGCAGAAGGAGGGATGGGAGGGGGAATTGTGGCAGGTATGCAAAATGAATAATAATAATAATAATAATGAAGAATACAACCTCCAGTACCAAATGGGCCAGATTAGAAATTTTCGTTTTAGAAGTAAACATCGCCTTGAAAGTATTCACGGGAAAGAACTGTGAACTTGATAGTAAAGAGGGATGTGTTGTGTTTGGGTGAGTGAGAAGGGAAAGGAGGGCGTTTTGTGCATATGAACAGCAGGATATGAACAGAGTGCAGAGAGAGAGATGCTCTGGGAAGAGGTGTTTCGCCATGGAGAGGCACAGTCAATGATCCGTTACATCTCTGACTTTACAACCACTGGGTTCCAAAATGTCTTGCTAATCTGCTGTGCTCTAATTCTTCAATCTAGATCATGTTTTGAGTACCCAGGGTTTTCATGAGTTGAACCAATAAGAATTATATGGATTATTTATTAATGGATGTGGGTAGCTTGCCATAAAAGCATCCCCTTCTGACCTGTAGTAGGTGTACTGCAGTGAAATTCCAATTCATCACTAGGTAGATTAATCTGACATATGAAATAAGATGTACAAATTGTAAAGCCATGGATTTAGGTTTCTTAAACCCTGGGAATAAAGTGGAGCACAGTGATTAAGGCTGTCACTCTTCCTGGGATCTGAGGTTCATGTAATCCTAGGTATTGTGATGTAATGACTCTGACCTCACCAGAACTGCCTGAGGAATCCTGAGACTAGCCAGTGTATATATTCACTGGGACAAGCTGAGTTGCCTGGTTGCTACGGCAATAAAGACTGTGTACCTTCTTTTGGAGGTTTTCCATGACATGAAGCAACATGACTCTAGAAGTGTTTTAGGTCAGCAGCGAAGTCATACTTTTAATGTGGGCATGGCTTTGCCTCACAGGCTTCCTTCTTTGTGGACAGGGCATTGTTCTGCTTAGGGACAGATGGGGAACTATGGAAGGCCTGTGTCCAGTTCCTGAGTCAGGGAAGTGGGTACTTACGGGGGAGGCCACCTCATCAGTCAGGAAGAATCTGTGATAATGATGCACAAACAAGCCCAAGGCTCATTAGCTTAAAGCCACAGAGGGGATGTGCAGCTCTGGCTGGTGTCTGCCTCATGGGTCATACAAAGGGCTGTGTTCTGATTTATCCTTGAATGAGGACACAGCCAGGCAGGAAAAGTCCAACTTTATCTTTCCAAGATTCCCAAAAGGACCAACAACGAAAGAATAAAATGCAGTGGCATACACTGACTTTTAGACTTTGCCTGCAAGTGACACAGGTTACTGCCAGTGACATTACGCTGGCCAGAGAGAAATCTATATCAATAACTACTTTAAGACTTGAAAAACTGAGCAGGAACATCAGGGACTAGCAATCATTGTATCCTAGAATGTGCTTGCTCATCCTTAAAACAATGATGCTAGGGCTATACATTTCTTTCATGGACAACCACCCTGGATGTTGTAGCATCTTTGACTAGATCTCCCCACTGTATCAGTAGCTGGCTTCCCAGATATGTTTCCAAGCTGTGACAATCAAAAATCTTTCCAGGTGTTCCCAAAGGTCCCCTGGAGGAGAGAGGACAAATAGCCTGAGGTGAAGACCATTGCGTAGGGCGATTGTAGAAGTGTCTGATCTTTCTAGGTGCCTGCTATTGATCGATGAGGTTTTTAAATACCAACTGTGGGTCCTTGAGTAGTTATCTGACCTTTCTGGGCCTATTGCCTCATAGGTGAAAATGAGGGGCACACAGTCCTCTCAAAGCCACTGTTAAAAGAGATTGGTTGAGCCATTAAAGTATTTTCAAAGGACTTAGTAAAGTAGCCGATACATAATACATATTTAAAAATAAACTTTAGACAAGTCATACCTCTCTCGGAGATTTACCGCCTTATCTCTAACTTCAGGTGTGTTTATGTTGCATTAAATATGCTATTTAAACAAGCAAATCACTAATATTTTATTAGTTATGCATATAAGTTATATAGTATCATATGAGTTATTTGGTTAAGAATGCCCTGGTTCTATCCCATATGGTAGAAATAAAAAGGAACCAGGTAACTAACTATGAGGGCAACTCAATGGGTCTGTCTTTAATGCATTTTGCTTCTGGTGGTTTTTGCATCTGTGTATGGAAAATTGTTTTTAGAAGGTAAGAGTTCAAAGCTGATTCCTTTTCATTTTGATGTTTGCTGAGAGTGGAAGACTCATGAGATTTGGGTCAAATGTATCTGTTTGTTCTAAGCCCAGAACATGCCAATCATGGCTATTGAAAGGTAAGAGGTCGAGATTGTCCCAGAGGCTAGGGGCCTGGCCTGTCAGCTCACGGGTCCTTTCGATTCAGTGCAGCTACTCAGCTACTCATGTAGAGTCAATGTGATTCTGCACACTTGGCACCTATTTATTTGGTGTCATGTTAGTGCAAAAACAGGCTAGCCCACATTAAATATCTATTAAGTATTTGTAGACTTAAGAGCTGTGTACACTGGAATAATCACTTTTGAAGGAAGAGAGAGGAAAGGAAGCTTCTTTACCATCTGGGGTTAAAAAAAAGGAACCTCTGTGAGTTCGAGGTCAGACTGGTCCACAAAGGAAGTTCTAGGGCTGTTACACAGAAAAACCCTGTCTCGAAAAACCCACTTTTTTTTTTGCTTCTTAAAGACCTCACAAAATGACAGCAAGAATAATTTTTTAAGACATAGACCCATAGGAACAGGGACCAGAGGAGAGGAGACAGTGGCAAACATATTTAGTGAATTTGAGAAATAGCTAGAAAGGAGTTAGTAGAGAGATGACGGCTGAATTCTAAGGGGAATGAGGGACTAGAGACCTGGTCTGATTTATAAAACAGTACCAAGGTCTCAGAGGCTCAAAGCTGATGGCTCCAGGTAGCTGGAAACTTGAGGGATGAAAAGGTACTGCGAACCAGGGAAGACTCACTTGAAATCTGGTTTGAAGATGGGTCTAGAGATCCCTTATAATTCCTTCCCTTGAGCTGAAGACTCGTGGCTTTGCTTTGAAGTTAGTCTCCGCATTAAATACACAAGTCCTGAAGCTGGCAGAGGAGGGGTACTGAATGACCTCATCTGGACTAGGTGCCAACCCTTTGTGTCTTTCTTTTACGAAATAGCAATAGGGCAGCAGCCAAGCTACTAAAGAGGAGCTATCTTAGAACACAGGTTAGATCAGGTTTCCCCATTAAATGATCCAGTTAGGCCATTTCATGGGGAGGTGAATTGCTGACAGACCCCAGGCACTGGGCCAAAACTTTTGAAGAACATTTTATGCCTTACATATGAATTGACAGCCAAGGGTGATTGGCTGCCAAGGGAAGCCTCAAACAAGACAGAGAACAGAGCCAAGAAACAGGAAAGCATGCTTCATAGGCAACAGGAACGACAAAACTAAATGAAAATGTAAAATAAAGAACAAACCTCTAGTGAAACATTCTTAGAAGTAAAGAAGTCACACCATACATGAGGACCAATTGTGATGAAAAGAGAACACCTTTTAAAATTTAAAACTATGAGATCATACATAAAACATTCAATAGAGCCGAAAAAATTCCCAGAAAAGCTGACCAAAAAGAAATAGACAAAAAGGGGAGATGAATATAGGAAAACAAGACGTGCAAGATGCCTGTCATCTGAGTAATAGCAATTCTCAGGGAAAAACAAAGCAGAAAGGGAAGTGATTATTGAGTTGAAGCTATTGCTTAATGGTAAACGCTTGCCTGGCAGGCAGAAAGCCCTGGGTTCATCCCCAGCAAGACAGATAAACAAGAAGGAAAGCAACAAAGAAGTCATTAACGAAATAAATCAAGAAAATTACACAGAACAATGAATATAAATTTCTTGCTCAAAAGGACTCATCAAATGTCTAAAAGAGACAATGGATGAAAATAAACCCATCACAGAGGCCCAGAGGCAGGAAACAGGAAAATTCTTTGGGTGAGAACAGCAGTGTCCTTTCACAGGGGTTGGATGTCAGATATCCCACACATAAACTATAACATTACTATTCACAACAGTAGCAAAATTACAGTTATGCAGTAGCAACAAAATAACTTTGTGGCTGGGGTCACCACAACATGAAGAACTATGATAAAGGGTTGCAGAATTAGGAAGGTTGGGAACCGCTGAGTTAGAAGGACAAAAGCTGATCAGCGTGACAAGGCTGGGCATCCCAGTGTCCCCAGAGTTCTTGAAAACAGCCCTAGAAGTCAAGGTGATGGATGCCAGTAATAGGCAATTTTTAAGGTTTTTTTTTTAAAAAAAAAAAACAAAAACTCAGAATTACATTCTTAGCCAAATCATCAATTAAATATGAGAACAAATGAAGTTATTTTTAAATTGTGAAGGGTGAAAATAATATAGCCCTGGAACCACTTCTCTGGAAACTAACAGTGCTGTTTTGTATGACACGGTAGCCTCTTGCCATCAGGAGCTACTTAAATTTATGCTCTCTATAACTGGCTCATCTGTTACTGTTTCACTTTCATTGGTTGGTTTGTCTTCAAGACAGGGTTTCTTTGTGTAGCTTTGGCTGTCCTGGAACTAGCTCTGTAGATCAGGCTGACCTCGAATTCACAGAACTCCACCTGCCTCTGCCTCCCCAGTGCTGGGATTAAAGGCGTGTGTTACCATCACCCAGATTTTTTTTAAAGACAGTTCTTGCTACATAGGTAGTGCTGCTTGGCATAGGATTCACTCTCTAGAATAGGTGGGCCTTGAACTTGCAACTGTGTGAGTTCTGGTATTATAATCCTGTACCACTATCTGTGACACAATTATATGAAAATTTAAATTTCAATTCTTAGTCATACGACCCACATTTTAGACACCCACAAGCCACACGGTGCTAATGAGAATCACATTGTATTATGCAAATTAAGAAATTCGACACCCCAGTCCCAAAGATTGGACAGCATGGGGTCATGTTCCACCAAAATAAGAGAAGCTCTAAGTATCACCAATTACCAGGCAATGACACAATAACAATTACATATTTTCATCATGGTGCCTTTCGTGTTTTTATAACTGAGTGTTTGTGAATCCTGAAGCATGCTTACTCAAAGCATTTCAAATAACGAATTATGGACTGGACATATGTTGATAGAAATAAACTCCCAAAACTAAGAGCAAGACAGTGATGCCAGTGATGGAGTATTGTCAAAGTGTCACTTTTCCACTAACCAAAATGATAGAGTTCCACCCATTAATTTTTAATTCCAACAGAAAATTTTCCCTTTCTTTAGAATTTAAAGATTAATTATAAATTTTATTTGGAAAATCAAGTTTCTTCTTAAAGGTAAATTTAGAAGAACCAATCAGAGGCATTTGCCCTATCAGATAATCAAGACTTATTTAAATACTACAGCAAAAAAAAAAAAAAGAGTGACAGAAGACACAAGCAGTTAAAGTAACGGAATAGAGCAATAATCTCAGAACCAGGCTCACTGTGGCCACACAATAAATGGCAGAGGTGGCAATCAAAGTAATGGGAAACTTAAAATTCAAACAAACAAACAAGCAACAAATGGTGCAGGATCCTTGGTTCTTCCCTAACTCCTGTCTTAGAGTTTTATTGCTATGATAAAGCACCATGACTGAAGGCAACTTGGAGAGGAAAAGGTTTATTTCAGCTCATATTTATTTCCATATCACAGTCAATCATCAAACAAAGCCAGGGCAGGAACTAAAGCGGAAGCCCGGAAGGAGCCCTGTTTCCTGACCTGCTCCTTATGGCTCGCAGTTTGCCTTCAAGACCACCTGCCCAGGAGCGACACTGCTCACAGTGAGTGGGATCCTTCCATATCAATCACTAATTAAGAAAATGCCCTACAGACTTGCCTCTTGGCTAATCTTATAAAGGCATTTTCTCAATTTAAGATTTCCTCTTCCTAGATACATCTTGGCTTGTATCAGGTTGACAGAAGTCTTCAAAAACTTTTCCTTTCCTGTCCCATTTGTTCTATTTAAAATCTCATTGAATCCACCTGGCGCTGCCAGTTTGTGCTTGTGAGTAGGGCCATCTACTAGGATGTGGCTAGTCTCTCGGGGTCTCCATCCCTGAAGAACACTGACTATCTCTCTTCCCGATGCCATCAGTTGCCCATAGCTTCTCAGCTAGAGGTAGGACCTCATGTGCCTCTCCACTGTTTATGCTGTGATTTTGAATGGTTTACTCTTGTGCAGGTCTTGAGTGTCTAATCTCAGACAATATGAATTGATGTGTCCAATGACCATGTCATGCTGGGAAAACACTATTTTGCAGTAGTCATCTGCTACTTTTGACTTTGCGGTGATTTCTTGGGGGCGGTGATTTGGATGCCCCATTTAGGCATGATCACTTAATAATCACGTATTCTTTGCACATTAACTGGCTGTGGGTCTTTGTATTAATTGTCACTTACCATAAAAAAGAAGCTTCTATGTTGAGGATTGAGAGATATACTAAACTATGAAATGGGTACTAAGGGAGCAGTTTAATAGTATATACATTTAGCAGAAAAATAATGGTAGGTTTTCCTGTAGGGCCAATGATGTACCCAGCCATGTTATATCTTAGCCTACTTAAAGGCATGAGTTCTCTCCTGGTTCATGTCTCTTTTGTTTTGTTTTGTTGTTTTGTCAACTTGATACAAGCTAGAGTTACTCGGGAAGAGAAACTTCAACTGAGAAAATTTCTACATTAGATTGCCCATAGGCAAGTCTTGGGGGGGCATTTTCTGGATTAATGACTTATGTGGGTGGGCTCTACCCACAGTGGTGCCATCCCTGGGTATCATCTTGGGTTGTAAGACTGACAAAGCCAGGGACAGCAAGTCAGTAAGCAGGGCACATCCATGATTTCTGCCTCAGTTTCCTGCCTTAAGTTCTTGCCCTGATTTTCCTTGGTGATGAAAGGTGATTTGAGAGTTTTAATTGGAAACAAACTCTTTCCTCTACAAGTTGCTTTTGGTCATGGTGTTTTATCACAGCAAGAGAAATCTAAGACAGGTTCCATACTGTGAAGCAGGTGTTAAACTCATCCCAAAAGTGGTTGGTTACTCCACAGTGTTCATGCCATTATTGTACCAATCTTGCGAGGCTAGTTATTATAGCTTGCAGAGCTCACGGCTGTGTAAGACTATTGATTACTCCTCAGGGAGACCACCATGTGTAATGTAAACTAAACACACATATCTAAAGATTCAAAGCTAGCATCCGCACAAGAAAGCACACGTGATGTTTGTCTTTCTGGGCCTGGATTACCTTATCCAAAATGATCCATTTATATGCAAATTTTATCATTTTGGTTTTTTTCTTTACAGATGAAAAGTATTCCATTGTGCAAATATACCACATTTTTATTACCTAGTCATCAGTTGATGGATGTCTAGGCTGTTTCCATTTCCTGACAGTTGTGGATAGGGCAGCAATGAACATGGATGAGCCCATATCTGTGGAGTAGGCTATAGAATCCTTCTTGGTATACATCCAGAGGCTCTGCAGCTGGATCACATGGTAGAACTACTCTAGCATTTCTGAGGCAACCTCCACACTGATTTCCGTAGCGGTTGCATCAGTTTGCATTCCCACCAGCAGTGGAGAAGTCTTTCTCTTTCCCCACATCCCTGCAAGGCCAGCATTTGTATTTTGGATCTTAGCTATTTTGACTGAGGTTAAACAAACTTTTAAGGTAGTTTTAATTTACATTTACCCAGAGTCTAAGGACATTGGATATTTAAAAATATATTTATTTTTCAGCCATTTGTATTTATTCTTTTAAGAATTCTCTTTAGTTCCATGTCCTAGTTTTAATTGGGTTGTTGTTTTCTTGGTGTATAGTTGCTTTTTAAAAAAAAAATTCTTTATATATTCTAGACACTAATCCTCTGTCAAATGTATCGCTGGTAAAGTTTTGCCCCCACTCTGTGGGCTGCCTCTTCCCTGAAATGGTGGTGTCCTTTGCCATACAGAAGCTTTCTAGTTTCATGAGGTTCACCTGGTCGGTGTTGGTCTTTATTCTCACACCACTGGAGTCCTCTTTGGAAAGTCTTCTCCTGTTCCTGTTGGTGAAACCCATCAGCAAAGCAGTTTCAAATAGTAAGTGGGGTTGCTGTCATTAGAAATGTGTATGGAAAATGATAAAATTGAAACCCTAAGCATATAGCACACACAGAAACCAATGCTAAAGGAATTCAGTTCTAAAAGAAAAATATGCTTTAAAAATTAGACTTTTAAAAAAGACATTACAACAAGAAAAGTTTTTTTTTTCGCTTTGAAGAAAACATGCACACAGGAGAAACATGGTTAATATTACATAAAAAAGATAAAACTTCTGTGACTAGGCATGGTGCTGTATGCCTGCGATTCTAGCACTAATGCAGAGGCTAATGCAGAAGGATAGTGACTTTGAGAATATCCTAGCCTGTGTGGTGAAATCTTAACTCAAGAACAAACAAACAAACAAAAATGTGAAATGAAAGAAACAATATTGTTAGAAAAGAAGTCTTGAAGTGGGGCAAAATAATTGAAATGAATATGCTAATATAGGATTGATATCCAGAATATATCAAGAGCTTAAACAAAACAACAAAAGGAAGAAAATCCACATGTCCAAAGGACAGGTATCAGCAACTCATGGATGAAAATGCATAGATAGTCAACAAATTATGTTCAGTCTCACTACTAACAAATGCTTGTTAAAACTCCAAAGAACTGACATTTGCACACTTCCTGATAAATGCAGCTCTTGCCCCTTATTATAGAAGCTTCCTTTTGCAGCAAAGGCACAACTGGTCAAAGTGGGGAAAACAATTATCATGCCATGCCCATTCCCCAAATAAGACATATATAACAAAACTCCTATACTCAAGGTTCAAGGAACTTTATGGAATAGGGGTCAGAAAGATTAAGAGCCAGAAAACCAAGAGGATTGATTTGAAATAATGTCTTCTAGATACAACTGGAATGTTATATCCATGAACTCTCAACAGACCTGCCCAAGACATGCATAAGACTACACCAGTTGACAGGTGACATACTGACTGAGATGGGTGTCAAATTTTACAAGGCCCCACCCCTAGCCAAAGAGCCATACACAGTCAGTGGCTGCTGAGAGGAGAGTCAGTTCTCTTCAGGGATAAGCGCCCGATAGGTTGTCTGTCCCTGCAAGCAATCGGCCCCATGTTCATGTACGTATGGGTAACACTAATTGCAAAAAGGGGTGGGTATGGAGAGTGGAATGAGAGGAGATGAAGGGGGAAGAAGGGTAGCTATGATTTAATATAGTGCACTCGTGTACAAAATTCTCAAAAAATAAAACTAAAAACTTCAAGGAACCATCAAGACATAGAGACACATGCCTATCTATAATCTTAGCCCTCAGGAGGCCAAAGGTAGTGGGAGCCAGCGCCAGTCCAGGTCGGACAGCAGAGTGAGTCCCGCATAAGCAAATAGGCAAACACTAACCACATAGAGACAGCTGAAAGAAACCACCGTTTGACGTTTGTTTCTTTTGAGGCAGAGTCTCAGTGTATAGCTCAGGCTGTCCTCAAACTCAACATCCTCTTACCCCAGCTTCCAGTGTTGGGATTAAAGGTGTGCGTTACCAAACCCAGCTTGCTATATCATTTTTAACAGACTGATGAAGATGAAAACAGTTGCCAATATCAAGAGTCAGTGACTCAGTAGAGCACTAGTGATTGTCACATATTGGAATTGCAAACACACAGACTCACATTGGAAGGGAATTTGACAACTCCTTTACTGTTGAAGATGTGCACTTTCTACTATTTTTGGGTGTCCACTATTAGATATCCATGTGACAAAACCCAGAACTCAATAGCACAAAGAGAAATGTGCCACCGAGGTGGGGGTGAGATGGCACGGCAAGAAGGCACTTGCCGATAATCCTGATATGCTCAATTCTATTCCAGGAACTCCTAAGATGGAAGGCGAGAGCCATCTCTAAGTTGTCTTCTGATTTCCATGCATGTACTGAGAAACTCACATGCAATAAATAAATAAAATGAAGTGGGGGGAAATGTACCATGGTACTCTTTGAAACATTCTTGGCTGTGGCACAAAAACTGGAAACTATCTATTTTCCTTTAGCAGGGAAATGGATATACACATGTATACACACACACACATGCAAATATTATGATTTTTTTCATATGTATAATGAAACACTGTTACTGTTAAAGGAAATGAATTTGAGCCTTATGGATCAATTTGGATACATTTAAGGTTTTAAATAGTGAAGTTTCAGGAGAATACATAGAATAAATCACTAGAACAAGATTAGAAAATATGCCAGACTATATAGATAATTAATTTTCTACAGATGCTTACTCATGAGAGAAGATTATAAAGACATATATGGGAATAATGAGCTTTAAATTCAACACTGCAATTAGATATGACATCAAAAAAGTCATACAAGATACTTTAGTGATCATATGTGTAGACATGATTCTATTAAGTAAACTGTTTTAGAGTAGTTTTAGGTTCACAACAAAATGAAGTAGACATCACAGAAGTTCCCAGGTACCTCTGAGCCACATCTGCACAGCCTCCCCTCTGATCCGTATCTCACACTGTAAAGATGCACACGTTACACCTGATTAGACCCATGGTCCTTGTCGTCAGATTCATGTCCACAGCTTGCAGTGGCTACCGTTTGGGTTTTGACAGATGTGCTATGGTGTGCATTTCCCGTTCCAGTGCCACACACAGCAGCTTCACTACTCTGAAGACCTTTCAGTTATGCTTTGCTTATCACAAAACAGAGCGAGCTGATCTTCCAAGGTAAGGTGATGGATTATTGATTCTCAACTTGTAGATCATGACTCCCACAGGGGTCACCTATCATGTATCCTGCATATTAGAGATTTACACAACAATTTATAACAGTAGTAAAATTACAGTTATCAAGTAATGAGAATAATTTTATGGTTGGGGGTCACCACAACATGAGGAACTGTATTAAAGGGTTGCAGCATTGGGAAGGTTGAGAACCACTGAATTAGAAGCTACTTCCATGCAAATGGATAAAAGGGAAGAGTTGGGACTTAAAAAACAAACAACCACCACCAACAACAACAACAAAATTAAAAAGCTCCCCTATTCTTTGGCTAGAATAAGTGGAAGAACAAGGGAACAAACCTGTGTGGTTTTTTTCCCCCGCTCTGTAAAGGAGCAATCAAGACTGGTCCCAGTGGTGCTATGTTGCTCAGTGGGAACTGCCAGAAAAGTGTTCTCACATCAGGGACATAGGTGCCCCTAAGAGTCGAGCTTGTCCAGGCTGCAAAGATGCAACTGGAAGATGGACAACACGTGCTCAGAGGGATGGAGCACAGCACAGCAGGCTGTGGTAAGGGGAGCAGAAGTGTTCCATAGGAGCCTGAAGCTGGGGTTCTCTGTTTATCCCCCAGAGGTAACTGCTGCTGGAGAAGGCGATATGTCTACCACTGTCTGGGTGAATTACAATAGGAGCACTGCAGAATTTATCTCCTGTGTGATGTAACCAAGAAGCATCTCCCAGGGAGAAAAGTTAACACAGGTGGGGGAGCTTTCACACCCCATCCCACTTCCCATAAGCTTTGTTCACAGAAAGCCCTATCTGTGGAGAATCCCTTCCTATAGACTGCCTAATAACAACTGATTGAGGAGCTAGATTTAAGATTTCTATTTCCTCTTTGATGATTGTCCCTCACTATAAAGATTCTTTTCTTTTTGCAAAAGTTTGGTGCCATAATATGGCCAGAATCATGGATATGATGACTAATCTTGCCTGTCAACTTGATGTAATTTAGTCTTCTAAGAGGCAAACCTCTGGCTGTGTATGAAGGTGTTTCTAGAAAACTTCAATTGAGGAGGGAAGACACACCTTGGATGTTATAGAGTCACTTTGTGGGGTTGGTGTCCTGTCCTGAATACAAAGGAGAAAGTGGAGGGATGACAAGATTCTCAGTGGGTGAAGGAGTCCACTGCTGAGACTGAAGATCTGAGTTCGATTCCCAAGATCTACATAGTGCAAAGAGAAAACCAATTCCCACCAGCTGTCATCTGACCTCCACGGGCCATGGTAAATAGCTCCTGATCCTATTAGGTAAATGTAAAAGAAAAAAAACCAAGTTATTTAATAAAAGGGGAAAGTGGAAGGGCCACTACCATCATTTCCCTGTTTCCTGATGTAGATGCAAAGTTGAGTTGCTACCTCACACTCCTATATCTCTGCTTTTCCCACCATGGTGGACTGTGTTCCAGAAAACTGTAAGCCAATCTTTTGCCCGGAAGTTGCTTCTTAACAGGCATTTTGTCAGAGCACCAAGAAGATTAACTAATTCAATGGGAACCATTGCCTCTTTACTTTAATTGTCGTCTCATTGGCTGCCACATACCAAAGGTCATCTTCTGGATCAGCCTTCAAGATATTAGCCCAGAGCATGCGTTCTTCTCGCTCTGTTGTCTGAGTATGGCTATGATGGGACCAGCGGCTTAAACTCCTGTTGCTTTGACTTCCTCCACATGATGGGCTGTACCTTTGAGCTATGAGCCAGAGCAGACCCTTCCCCCCCCCCAGGTCTTCTGTCATTGTACTTTTATTGCAGCAACAGAAGAACAACTAAGATAGTAAGCCTTAAATATAACCATGTATCACAAAGTGGGACAGAGGGAGATTTAAGCACAGAATGGGAATGTTAGGCTAGGCCTGGTAGCACATGTCTGTAATTCCAGCACTGTGGAAGACGAGGCAGGGAGATCTAGAGTTCTAGAGCAGCCTAGGAATTGTGAGACCTTGTCTCAGAGCAACAACAGTAGCAGTTACAGGAGTGGTAGATGCAGAATTAGAAAGACCCCTTGCTGGGAATTCTAAATGCGGAGGAAGGCTCCATACCTAAGGAATGCCAGGAGATCAGAAGCTGTTGGAAAAGGAAACCTTTGCTAGAGTCTACAGAAGGACTTCAGCACAGTGACACCCCTTCTGTACTTCTGACTTACAGAAGTGGTAGGGTCCTTCTCTGTGGACTTCTGTTATAATCCTGTGGGCTAAACTATACCTCATTCAAACCCGATCCTTGAAGTTATAATGCACAGTGCCTCAGAATGCATATGCAGATTTGGGCATATGACTTTTCCAGAGGTAATTAAACTGAGGTCAGATGATCCTAAAACCATTTCTTTTCATAGTTCTGAGGGTGGGAGGTGAGATCAGGACATTAGCATGGTGGAACTCTCGACAAGGCCCTTCCTTTTGTTCAAAGATAACTGTCTTCTTATTGTATCATCAGAGAGTAGAGGGTAGAGAGAAGAAATACGCTTTCTCATGCTTCTTCCTATGAGAGAATTAGTCACATCACCTGGGCTCCCCTCTCATCACTTAATTGCTTCCCAAAGGCCCCATGTCTAAATCCTGCCACTTAAAGAATAGGTTTTTGACATGTGAGCCTTGGGAGACGTATTTGGTCCACAGTGTATATCCTTATGTAACCTTAGAGCAACAAGGAAAGACAGCTAAATCCTAAGGGCTTCCAGGAAAAAAAAAAAAACCAGAAAATTATTAAGCCAGGCATGGTGATGCATGCCTGCAATTTTAGATTCCTTTTCGGTTGCTAGGATAGAAGGGTCAGAAATCCCATGCCAGCCTGGGCTCTACTAAGCTCCAGGCTGGACTGGCTATAAAGCAAAACCCTGTCTTAACAGAATGAACCGACTGACCTAACAAACACATAAGTAAACTGCTTATTACAAAAAAAAACCAAAACAAAACGAGAATTAGATTGGTAACAAATCGTTTGGTTCACAACATTGTGTTACAGATGTGGACAGAGAAAGGCTTTCCAAGTCCCCAAGCTCAGTGTTAGAATTGAACATTCAGGTTAGATTATCAACAGGACAGGAAATGAAAGAAATTATATTATTCAGACATTCAAGACCAAGAACTTCGCACATATCATTTTGTTAAAAAAAAGTATGCTTAATAAGATTCAATTTTGCCAGGTGGTGGTGGTGCAGACCTTTAATCCCAGCACTCAGGAGGCAGAGACAGGCAGATCTTTGAGTTGGAGGCCAGGCTGGCCTATAGAGTAAGTTCCTGTACAGCCAGGGCTGCACAGAAAAAAGACCTGTCTCAACAACCCTCCAAAGTTTCAAATTTATACGGCTGTTTAAAATACCGCATTTCTATCAGATGATATAGCTCAGTGGTAGAGTGCTTGCCCGGCATGCCTGAAGCTCTGGGTTCAGTTCCCAGGACGGGAAAAACATGACATTTCTAGAGGCAAAACCTTGCAGAGACATGGAACCGCTGCTTCCCTGCTTCCTTCTCAGTAAACAGAATCTCATTCACACGCTCAAGAGCAACCAAAAGCAACTGGGAAGGAGAAAAGGGAAACTGAGAAGCAGTGGCAGGAATATAACAGAGTGGGGAGACATGTTGTTTACAATGGGAAGAACAAGGGATAGGCATTTCATTCTAGGATGAAAGGAAATCAAGTTAGGGCTTGAAGAGACAGCTTAGTTGGTAAAGTGTCTGCCTCACAAGCAAGAGGGCTTGAGTTTAAGTCCCAGAACCCACTTTAAACATACACACACAGACACACACACAGACATACACACACAGATACACACACACACACACACACACACACACACACACACACACACCTGTGTGGTGATGCCTGATTGCAATTCCAGTACTGGACAGGTGGAGATGGGTAGATTCTTGGAGCTAAGCTAGTCTACTTAGTGAGCTTCAGGTCAGTGTCTTTAAAAGATAAAAAAGAAAGCAAAGAAAGAAGGAAGGAAGGAAAGGAAGGAAGGAAGAAGGAAAGGAAGGAAGGAAGAAAG
Organism: Ondatra zibethicus; assembly: GCA_004026605.1. NCBI lineage: Eukaryota > Metazoa > Chordata > Mammalia > Rodentia > Cricetidae > Ondatra > Ondatra zibethicus. Next base: position 205,907 of record PVIU01001344.1, on the reverse strand, counting down.
GAAGAAAAAGAAAGAAAGTAAAAAGAAAGAAAGGTGGACAGCACCTGAGGATCAATACTGAAGATCAACTTGTCCTTAGGCCTCCACACACATGCACATACACAAGATGCACAGCTCCCCAAAAATGATTAAGTTATGAGTGAGCTAATATGCTTTGCATAGGTAATGCATAGATAATGACCATACTATATACTTGAAGAAAGACTGAGTCCACAACCTACAGCATCTTGCCTGAAAATTCTCCCATTTCTCTATGACTGACAACCAGAAGCACCACTGGAAGTCAGGGTGTAGACAGGCTAGATTGGTGTCTAATGAAAACCCAGGAGGCAAAACAATGACTTCTGGGACAATCCACCCCAATAACCACAAGTTGGTTAGCATCTGGTACCTTCCTTAGTTTATACCCTCACTTACAGCTTAACCCCAACTGGAGGAGGCCAGCCTTCTACTGTAACCAGTCCCATAGCAGACCCTCTTCCAGCTAGCCCACTTGTAGCTCCTGGTGCTATCATCCTTCAGCCAGACCAGTCAGGAAGCCTTCCCTCTTTCCTCTCTAGAGAGTTCCCACTCCTCTGCCTGCCCTTGAGTCTCAGCCAAAATGCAGTGATGGTGGGTTGTGGACTCTATCGCTATAGCATGCTCCAAATACAGAGACATTGCAGGGAAGAAGAGACAGCTCAATGGTTAAGAGCATTTGGAGCTCTTGCAGAGGACCCAGGTTCAGTTTCTAGTACCCACGTAGTACCTCACAAACATCTGTAACTCCAGTTCCACAGGGAAATCCAATGCCCTGTTCTGGTCTCTGCAGGCACCGAGCATGTGTGTGGCACACACATACACACAAGCAAACAAACACTCACCATACACATTTAAACAAAAATCTTTTTTAAAAAGATTTTTAAAAAGAGTCTTTATGCTGGGAGGTGGTGCACACCTTTAACGCCAGCACTTGGGAGGCAGAGGCAGGTGGATCTCTGTGAGTTTGGGCTCAGTCTGTCTATAACAAGAGCTAGTTCCAGGGCAGCTAGGGCTGTTACACAGAGAAACCCTGTCTTGAAAAACAAAACAAACAAAAAAGGTGTTTACCTGTCTCATTTGGCTGGGTCTTCATTTGTTTCACAGTTGATTGGTAGACTAACCCAAAGATAAAAGATAAAAATATAATAAGCAAAACTTTAAAGGAGAGACATGAACCAACTCTCTCTGTCTCTCTCTCTCTGTGGCTAAAGTCAATAGAAACTATTTAAAGAGACAAATCAAGAAGCAGAAAGTATTAGAGGTAGGTATGTGGGGGGGTACTTTTCTATGATTTACAGAGAAAATGGCCACAAGTCCCCCTTCCGAACCCGCCCAGGAGTGCAGCATTACTGAGCAAGGGAAGCCAGCATTTTCCTTTGAGAACTTCTGCTGTTCTTGAACTTTTGCTTTCATATCAGCCCATCACTTTCAGAGCTGAATGTATTTCTGAACGATTGCTTTTTAGTCTCTTGGGGACACATTTTGTTTTAAAAAATGTGGATGGAAATAAGGAAGGAAAGCCTCTGGTATTGACCTGAGAGCAAAGGGCCAGGCCAGGGCGAAGTCAGGAACAGGGAATGAGCAAGCACTGGGTACTGGGAACGTCCTACACAAAGAAAGTGCTTCCCAGGAGGGACAGTAAGGCAGACACGCTTTCCGCCATGGAATCAGGTAGCAGACAAGGAGGGATGGCCCCATACTCATGACAGTGGGTTGGAGAAAAGAAAAGATGACCATACAGATAGCAGATTCCAGAACAAGCCAGGCTTAACACCAGGCCAACTAGCTGCAAAGTCTCGGCTCCACATATCTTAAGGGAAATGCTACTGTGTTCTCCCTAGAGGTCTCACATAAAAACCCGTCTGTTCCAGTTTATGGTTTTAAAACTTGTGATTATTGAATTGTCTGATTCTTTTTCCTTTTAGATTGAGTGTGGGGGTGGGATGCAGGACGATGATGCCTACTGTAAAGTCTCAAATGTTTCTTGTGGCTTTGAGCTGATAATTGAGCTGGTATGGATACTGCTGAGAAGCAGGAGGTCACAGAAGGCTGCCGTTTTATTTCAGAAGCCCTACAGCTTGCACTTGTCCATTGACACAAAGAAAGAACCGAGCGGAGGTTGTTAGTTCTGAACACCCACTAAGTGGCTGCCTGATTCCATACTGCCACTACTGTAGCTATTCAAGTTGAAGCAAGGGCCCCGCTGCCCTTGTGGGGCACCCCATTGTTACTACCCCAGGACAGAGACCTTATTTTTAGCAGAGGTATAGAGCTGTCAAGGACCAGTCACTTCCAGCCCATGGGATGCTTTAACTTCTGGAGCTAGGGATGGGGTGGGGAAGGGGAGATTACAAGCCTTCTTGCCCAGTGCAGAGGCAGGCATGTCTTTATTTTGCAATGAAAAAAATAAAGGGGTGTGCACAATCTCTTTGGAGCAAACACTCAGATCAACCCTCGCCAGCCTCTTTAAACCCACGGCAGGACTTGATGAGATTTTTGCCTCTTGGCTCTGGGGTACCTGCTTCTTCCTTCCTCTGCCGCTGCAGGAAGCGTCTTGTAAGAAATACAGTGGGGAGAATGCTAGGGCAGCTGTTGGGAGACCTCCATGAGGCTGCAGAGCCTTGGCTCTCCAGGCAGCCAGCATCTACTTCTTTCTCCCTGTTGAAATTCTACCCGGATTCCTTACTCTCTCTTCATTCCCCTTCATTCTTTATCAGTACTTGCCTTTTCCAAGTGCATTTTATGGCTTTCTCAATATTACTGGAGGCTCCAGAGAGATAGAAAGAACATGAAGTTCACATAAATAAAAAGTGGGGCTGGGCTCCAGGGAGGCTTAGGTGCCTGACTCTGGTGTGATTTGTAGATGTGCGTTAATTTCTCTGCTTGGTAATAACCCTTTATTTTGATTGTATTCTCTGGCCAATAACTGGATCCCTGGCAAATTCAAGAGCATTTAGATGGTGTAGGAGGTGCTTCTTCATTTGTATTACTTTCATTGGTTGAATAAAGAAAACTGCCTTGGCCTTTTGATAGGACAGAAATCAGGTAGGCGGAGTAGATAGGATGGAATGCTGGGAGGAAGGGAAGTGTGGCAGACGCCATGCTTCTCTGGCCCAAGATGGACACTGGTTAGACTCATGCCGGTAAGCCACAATCTCATGGTGAATATGGATTATTAAAAATGGGCTGATTCAAGATGTAAGAGTTGGCCAAGAAGAGGCTAGAACTAATGGGCCAGGCAGAGTTTAAGTGAATACAGTTTCTGTGTAATTATTTCTGGTATAAGCTAGCCAGCAGCTGGGAGCTGGGCGGCGGGACACAGCCCGCTCCTCCTCATGCAACATTTAGATCTGATGGATCTAAATCCAATGAGAATCTAGGATTCTCTGAAAGGTAAGTAAGCCACAATTAACAGACTGAATGAGGTGCAGTTGGAATTTTAGAGCTTATTGGAAATCTTTAAAATATTATTTATTCTCTCTCTCCAGTGCTAGGGATTAAGCTCAGGGTCTCTTACTAAGAAAGTATATTAACATTCAATGAGCTACACTCACCTCCCAGCTACTATTCCTTTCTCCAATTACGAATATAGATGGGTTTGCACTGTGTATAGTTCTAGGTATTGCTGTAATACTTTAAAGAAGCCAAGATCTGGGCTGGAGAGAAGGCTCAGTGGGTAAAGCAGATGGGTGCCAAGCCAGACACAGTTTAATCCCTGGGACTTACATGGTGGAAGAAGGGAACTGACTCTCACAAGTGTCCTCTGACCTCCGTCCATGCCACAATGCAGATGTGCATTCTCTCTCTCTCCTCTCAATAAATACATAAATAATTTTAAAAAGAAAGCAAGTTCCACTTCAGAAGAGCAAATTCCTCGCCCCTCTCCTTGCGCCAGCATAGCTCAGCCTTGCATCAGTGCCTTATATGGATACCTTTGACTGGCGGAATTTAAGTGATACAAGAAAACATGGCTTCACCTGTCACTTTCTGCTTCCTGGTTTTTTGTTACTGAAAGTTAAGCTGGTCAAAGAATGAATGACTCTTACCTGGGCAGCCACAGTCTCTACTATGTGTGCCGTGGTAGAAATTTGCAGATAAATACAGGGTTAACCTGCCAGCATGGAGCCCTGAGCTTTTTTTTTTCCCCCTTTCTCTTTTTCAGTATTTGATTTTTTTCTGTGTATGTGTAATCTTTCCATGTGAAATGGGCTACCCTTAGGCCAAATGGCCTGGGAACAATCATACTGCTTTTGAGAATATAGTTCTTTCACCAAAAAGATGGTATCTGAAATCTGAGTCTTGAGAACAAAATGTTATAGAAGACACCTGCTATGGGATGGTACAGCTGGAAGTGCACCTTGCTGAAGGGGTAGAGGATACCAGGGGTCAAATCCAGAAGGACAGAGAAGCTACCCATAGGCCTGAGTCCTTGTGTATCTGAGCTGCAGTGCTGGACAGGGGAAACTGAACGCTAGGCAAGAGACAAGAGCTTTGAAGCTAGATTATCTCTGTTTAGAGCCTTACTCTGCTCCTTACCATACTTCGTGGACTGAATCTTGACTTTCTCATTTGGGGATGTTTTGGTTTACTTGATAAGATCACAGTGAGGGTTAAAATGGTGCTAATGAGATGCTCTTAGCTTACTGTGGTTCGTGCTGTGCCAGTCCATATCGGCTCTAATGTGGTCACTCCAAGAGAAGCACTGGTAGGCTTTTTCTGTTCCCTTCTGGTGCAAAGATAATACAACTGCATTCTATCCCAAAGTCTTGTTTGGCTGTCTAGCTCACTGATGAACTGCCCATGACTGACCCACCCACGCTAACCAGTTCTCTGCTGACCACCCTCTCCTCACAAGTGACTCCCTTCCCCACTGCTGACCCCCTTCCCACAGCTGACCTCCCTCCGCACGGCTGACCAGTTCTCTGCTGACCACGCAGGCTGACCTGCTCTCACCCAAGCTTCTCCTTCCAGCCCCACCCACCTCTTTGCATCTCTGCTGTTCCCTCCTCCTTTCCTTACCATTTGCCATCTTGGGCTGCTCTTTAAAAACCAACAGACAGCAGCACCAACTCTTCAGTGTCTGATTGTGGGTAATTCCAAACAAACGTGGAGAGTCACAAAGTGAAACAGTAGCCATCCGCCACAGTTTCAACACTGATAACTCACCGCCACCTTGCTTACATCGCTATGCCCACACCCTTTTTATTTTGAGGGGATTCTCAGGCATCATATCATTTCTGAAACTTGATATCCTTCTTTGGCAATTTTCCATCTTACCTAAGTGGACAAGTAAGGTGTCCACTCCACACCTAGGCTATATTCCTAATAAATGGTATGAAGTTCAAACTCTATAATGTAATTCCATTCAAATATCACGTTGCTTTAGGAACTCTGCATAAGTTGTTGGTAAAGGAAAATCTTTGATAATTAAAACAACAGCCTTAGTTTTTATGTTTTGATGATCAAAAATACCAATGCAAAAATGATTTATTAAAAAGTATTTGCTCTTTTATTATACTTATAGTGTTCGGTCTGCATGTATGCCTGAATGCCAGAGGAGGGCACCAGATCTCATTACAGATGGTTGCGAGCCACCATGTGGTTGCTGGGAATTGAACTAAGGACCTCTGGAAGAATAGTCAATACTCTTAACCTCTGAGCCATCACTCCAGCCTCAGAAATGATTTTTAACGTTTGGCTTCCAGCATTGTTGCAGACCAGCACCTTTTATTACTTTCTGGCACTAGTATTCTCTCTATTTTTTCCTTTTTTATTTTCTTTCTCTCTTTCAGTATCCACTCCTCTTACCGCTGTGTCTCCCAAAGCCTGGAGGGTGACTTGCTTTATGGCATCTGGGTACATATCTTTATCTTCTTTTTTTTTTAGTCTATCAATTATCAAAACTCCCACACCTATACTGCAGATTTTCCTTTGCCTCAGTTCTTCCCACTCCTATGCATGTTACTCTCCTCTATTTCTTATCTAATAGCAACTAAATATATATCGCCAGTCTCACCAGGATTGCTGACCTTGTCTTCTGTATTCCTTTGTATTCATGCTAAGTTATTAGCACACACAGTACCATTGGGATCCTTTTACTCCCTAAACTAATTGGTATTTAACAAGTTGGTTTTCTTAGTCACCCCCTACTCTAGTATTAGAGTGGGCCAGCTGCTGGATAGTAACTGTTGCTGCACACACTACTCAAATCCAAGGTGCAGAATACACAAAAACTTCACCACAACTGTGCTACAACCTCGCCTCTCCTGAACTGTCAGAGGTCATGAAAATATGTAGCATATGGCAATTGATAATTCAGATGTCAACCCACCAGAGGAGTGATTCTGTGATGGAGGTCCACTCTAGAAACTGTTGATCACTTTTGCTAAAACAGTTTCCTGTATCCCCAATACCTGCAGTGTAGTGTGTAATTTCATGTGATGTGTATATGTAATCTCAAGATTACACCTCAGTCTTTTGGGTACATATATCTATGGGTGGTCAGGAAGATGACTTTTCATTTAGCTTTATATAATTTTGATATATAGAAAATATGCTAGGACATGCTTCATAATTAGATCTATTTGTCCCACCAGGCCTGTAGATATTTAAAAGCCTGCTTTTTTCCTTTTGTTCCTACAACTGTACATGATTAACTCACTTTCACCTCAGAGCAAGTTCACACTGAACTAAAGGCTTTTTGTAAATAGAACATAAGTTTAAAGCCTTATAGCTATGAACAAGGTCAGAGTTGCAGATGTCCAACCTAGGCTACTACACAAAGAACCCTAAGAAAAGCATACCAATTCTTTGCTTGCCAAGTCTGCTAACAATAGACCAATTTCTCAAAGTTTGTCACTGGTCACTGTGCCCCCCATCTGGTGACAGTCTTACTCCTGAAACCTTGAAACCCTTGTATTGCCATGGTAAGTGACTTGGCTCCTTATTCGTTTACCCTAGGAATGTGCTGCTTTTGATCAATGAGAGGTAACTCTTGTAATACTTTTTATTATTGCTACAACCCTCCTGTAAGGGAGAAAGTTTGGAGGCAAAAAAGGAGAAGCTAGGAGCATTTAGAAATAGCACAGAAGAATTAGAATAGAAGCAGAACAACAAAGAGATTGATTTGTGAAAGCACAGAGTGAGAGCCTTTGTTTGCCCTCAGATACCCTAAGAAAAAAGTTACTTTTGCTTGCTGTAGTGTCCAATTTGAACCCTGAAGAGAGCCTTGGGACTGTACCCCAAAGGACCTCGATACTGAACAATGAAAACATGGCCACTAAAAGAGGAGACGCAACCTAAAGAATAGAAATAACATTCTTAATGATATAACCCCAGTTAGGCAGATCCCAGTGCAAAAACACAAGAAACATGACAAAACAAGATGATTTGTCTCTTCCAAAAGTTATCAACCCTATTCAATGACCTCTGATCAAAATTACTTATATGAAATTGTAGACACAGCATATGGTAAATGATCCTGAGAAGACTCTGGGATCCCATTAAGATGCAATATCTATGGGCATGTAGGTAGGACATTAATTGCATGCAAAAAGCATAGAAAATACTTTTAATAAGATCTAAAAGAAAAAGTTTTCCAAATCTAAAGAAAGAGAAGCCCATTCAGATATAAGAGACATATACAACACCAAACAGATGGGATAAGAAAAGCAATTTCCCGCTGGGCAGTGGTGGCACACGCTTTTAGTCCCAGCACTCGGGAGGCAGAGGAAGGCGGATCTCTGTGAGTTCAGGACCAGCCTGGTCTACAAGAGCTAGTTCAAGGACAGGCTCCAAAGCTACAGAGAAACTCTGTCTCGAAAAACCAAAAAAGAAAAAAAGAAAAGCAATTTCCCACATCACTATAATCGACATATTAGATGTATAGAACAAAGAAAGTACATTGAACGCTGCAGAAGAGAAGAGTCAAGTCTTAGAGAAAAGCATAATAACATCTGACTTTTCAACCCAAACTGTGAAAGCAAGAAGGGCTTACACTGATGTCTTCCAAATTCTGAAATGACACAACTGCCAATGTAATCTAGTATCTGGCAAAACTATCTGTCAGAATTATAGTGAAAGAAAAACTTTGCATGATAATATCAGTCTGAAGTCTATAATTTAAACAAATCTACAATAACCAATGAGATAGAAGCAGTAATTTCCCAACTAGTGAGGCAGGGTGACACATGCTTTTTTATCCCAGCACTTGGAAGGCAGAACCAGACAGGTCTCTATAAGTTTGAGGGCAGTTTGGTTTACATTGTGAGTTCCAAGACAACCAGGCCTATATGGTAAAATTCTGTATCAAAAACAAACAAAAAAGTAAAACCTCCCATCTCAAAAATCCCAGATTCTGATGGATTCAGACCACAATTCTACCAGACCTTCCAAGAAGAACACTAATTCTACTCAAATTACTGCATACAACAGAAATAAAGGAAACACCTCTAAACTCTTTTTATGAAGTCAATATTCCCCCCAATACCAAAACCAGATAAAAATACTACAGCAGCAAAATGTGACTAAGAGGTCAATGTTTCTGATGAATATAGATACAAAAAAATTTCAGTGAAATGTTTGCAAACTGTATTAAAAACATACAAAATATTGCTCCCATGATTAGATTGGCTTTATTCCAGGGATGCAGGGCTGGTTTGATATACATAAATCAAGAAATGTAACTCACCACATTTCTGGATTCAAAGACAAAGGTCACATGAGTGATTCAACTGGTGTAGCAAAAAGCCTTTGACAAATTTTAATACCCTTTCATGATAGAAACCCTGGGAGACTAGAGATAGAGGAAACATATGTCAGCATAACAAAGATTATCTGTGATAAACATAATCACCATCATGTTTAACAGAAGAAAACTTGAAACAATTCCATAAGTTTAGGAATGTAGCAGAAAGTCCACTTTCACAACTCCTATTCAATGTGGTGCTTGAAGTCTTAGCTAGAGCAATAAGAAAGGAGAAGGAAGTAAAACTAATATAAGTAGAAAAGGAAGAAATCAAAGTGCTCATATTTTTAGATAACATGATTTTATAGATAAATCTATAGGTACCTTATTTTCATTATCTATTCATCAGCTGATAGACATCTAGGGTTTTACCATGCCCTACCTATTATTAACAGAGCAGCTATGAAAATGGATAATCATGCATCTCTGTAGTAGGAAACAGAATCCTTTAGGTCAAATGGTAGATCTAGTCCTAGCTTTCTGAAGAACTGCCACACTGATACTTATATACAATGGCATAATAGTCATCTATAAGGAAAAATGAAATTATGAAGATTTCAGGTAAAATGCATATACTGATTGAGTTAACAGATTCAGAAAGGCAAATATCACATGTTCTCACTCATTAGATCTTAGATTTGTGTTTTTTATTTGAAGCCCCTGTAGAATACAGGAAACTGGAAAGGATTTACGGCTGTGGAGGAGGAAAGAAAGATCTTGAAAGAGGGGAATAGTAGAACACAAGTGATATGAAGGGGGTAAGGGAAATAATGGGGAGGGAGGTTTAAGTGAAAAGAGGATAGATAGGGTAGGCTAGTTGACAGGGTTGGAAGAGGGATAACTTTGAAAAATGCATAAGGAAACCTACTATTTTATAAGCTTCAAACACACACATATCCTGTGTCTTCATATAAATGATCTTAATTGGAGTTATCCTACACAGGGATTATGCTCATCCTAGAAGCCATACGTTGCCAACTAAAAATCCCAGTGTCTAGTGTAGTACACCTCCCCTTGAGTTGTTGGTCAGAATTGTCCCAGAGACCTCCAAAACAATATACACTATTGCCATTGCTCTTGGTTAGTCACCAGAACTCGATGATAAGTCCCTATGGTGAGGACACACATGGTCACAAGACACGGAGAAATCAAGTTGATGCTGACCAGGAAGCTCCCTCCCTTCTGGCTAACTTTCATAGTACTGGCTGCTGGAGGGTGAGGGAAAGTCGCCAACAGTCTCATCTTGTTGTGATCTTGCCAACTGCAATAATAACGACTGGTGTATGGCAAGATATATCTATGGGTGTAATAGTGGCATGAATGTTATGGGGCAACCAATTATTTTCTGATTAGATATAAGGACCACTCCAAAGAGGTACCATAAGTCTGACCAAGAGCACATAGTTGGGGAGCTCACAGGCCACAGAGGTGAATCTGCTATTATTATTCTGCTAAAAGGACATTGAAACCATCTTCCTAAGTTATACTCTATACCCATGGATAAGTGCAGCTCTTAGACCTCCTCAGAGACATTTCTTTGTGTGGTAGATAGTGATGAATGTGCAAGTCCGCACAGGATCAAGCCAGTCAACATTATAGCCTGGAATGGAAAGGGGTTCAAAAGCCCCCTTCCCTAACCAAGGATCTATTGACAGCTGATAACTTCTGGAGGGGGCATTAGCATTCTTTAGGGTGTGACTCCTTCCTACCACGTTCCAGTGGATGGCTCCATACCCAGGAGACTATGGGCAGCACACACTGGACTTGATGGAATATTTTTTTAAAGAGTAAACAAAGTTGGAGAGAAGGTATGGAAAAAGTTGGGGGAGGAGACCGGGAGTGAATATAATCAAAATACATTGTAAGAAAATATCAAAGAATTAACAAAATATTTTTAAAACTCCTTTTATACCCTCCATACCCTTTAGGAAAGAACTGAGTGCTTTGAAATCCTCATTCCCAGTGCTGGGGATCAAACCCAGGTCCTGAAATATGCCAGGTAAATGCTTAACCACTGAACCTCTATCCCCTTGAGAGCACTGGAACATGCTGAGAAGTTGTTTCTCTTTAGGAATTAACATGGCTGCCTTCCCCTTTCCCCGTGATATTTCCCAAGACAGTTTGTTTAGGAAACCCTGCCTACAAAACTGGCCAAGAAAATTTCTGCCTAGTTGTGGCCTCAGCGGGGCAAGTCTAGGCATCTTCTAGGCATCCTCTAGCGTGGCTTTCCCTGGGTAGAGAAAATGTATAGTCTTCGTCAGTTTCCACTTCTCATGAATTCCAAGACTGAGACTGTGAGGACCAGAGAATGACAGCTCCTGTTCTCAGGTGAATCTGAACTTGTTCCTGCATGGGGACAGAGTCTACTTAGAGAAAAGTTTGCTCTTCTGCTCTCTCCTAATTGCCTTCTTCAACAGAGTTTCTAACACGAGAATCATTAATGAAGGCCTGGACTCACAGTTCCTGCAAGGGTAGAAATGACCAAGAGGAATCAAGCTTCACTCCCAGCAGAGGTTTCCTTAGCAGACCAAATCTCAGAGCTTGCGTTTTTCTGAAACACGGTGTTCCAGGATGACGGGCACATTGACTTCGTAGTTTGTCTGATTCTGTATGTCTCCCTTGCCAGAACAGCAGGCAATTGTTTTAGGGAACAAATGACTAAGCCGGTGACCTAACTTGAGGGTTAGCTGTTCAGTGGTACTCGCTGTCGCTGTCTGGTCGGATCACTAGCAGTTCTTCAGCGTGTACTTGAGGTGGGTCATTTGGGTCACTAGTCTTGCTGTGCATGAAATGAATGTTCTTTTGAAGAGTTTTTTACTTTTTTGGGGGGGGGGCTAGTTTATAAAGGCTAATTTCTGAATCGTAATTCCTATTTGCATTTTGTGTTATTTAAGGGGTTGAGGTTCAACTACAAATTTGATTCTTGATTTTTTTTCTCAGAACTGCGAATGTCTGTAAATAGTTAAGCTGATGGCTAAGAGAGAGAATGAAGATCTCAAGTGAGCTCCACAGACTTTGTCTAATAGGCAAGGAACCCAGGCCTTCCAGAAGTGCTCCTAATATAGTGGTTAAATTTTTTTTTCTGAGCGATTATGGCAGGATTTTGTAAGTCTGTAACCCTCTGATTAATTTAAACTAGGGTTGCATGTTAAACATATTTAACTTGTCCATGTTTCACTTCTGTTTATGGAATTAAAATGTGAAAAACGTCAGGAGTGGGTGGACCTCAGAAGCACAGGCTAAATGCTGGTGGTGGAGCCCAGCCTCTGCTCCATGGGCACTTGGCCCTTTGCTAGGCAGGAAGATTCTCTCTGGAATTTCTCTCTGGTCCTTGTGAAATGGGGACAGTGCACATGCCCCTCCTCCACAGTGAAGATGCTGTGAGCCAGGGCTGAGCATTTTGATTGAGACACAGGGACTGTTCAAGTTTGGTTTCACTTGCTGTGATAAAATTGACCAAAACCAAGCTGGGAAGGAAATGGTTTATTTCATTTTACTGCTAGCTTATAGTCCATCAGTGAAGGAAGTCAGGGTAGGAACTTAAGGCAGGAACCTGGAGACAGGAACTGAAGCAGAGACCATGGAGGAGTGCTGCTTGCTGGCTTACTCAACCTGCTTTCTTATAGACCTCAGGATCATCTGACCAGGAAGGCCTGGGTCTACCCACATCCATCATTAATCGAGAAAATTACTTCACAAACATGCCCACAGTCCAATCTAATGGTGGCAATTCCTCAACTAAGATTCCCTTTCAAGGTTGTCTAGGTTTGTGTCAAGTTGATAAAAACTAACCAGTATGGTAACCAATTGCTGGGCAATGGTCAGAAGCTGGAATACCTGTTTGGGGTCTGGGAAGGTGCTACTTTAGTGATCTTGGGATTGGTCCTAGTTCTCACAAAGGTGAGCTGGAAGGAGCCAGAAGAGCACCCAGCTCTCTTATTTTACATAAAAGTAAAGCTCACATAGATGCAATCAGCATTATGATAGCTAATGAAAGGGAAAACAAAGACTTTGCTGCTTGAGTTGTGGAGACAAAGAAATCTGGGGTGCAGACAGATTCCTCGGGGTCCAGCTGATCGTTTTCTGTCGGCACCCCTCAACTGAGTTGGTACTGGTGTCCATGATGTCCTGGGGGTGGCCTGGATGGCATGGATAGCTTGACGCTGACTTCCAGATGGGAAGGAAAGGCGATCCCTTCCCCACACTCTGCAATCAACTAAGGAGACATTTATCTGGCACTTGGTGATCTGTCTCTTCAACCTTATGTTCCCTGCCCAAAGACAAGAATGGCCGACTAGAATTTCGTAAGCGATAGTGTTGTTGTCTTAGATATTTATGTTACCTCCAATTTCTAGCAAATTTAGATAAGAAAATGAGTTTGCTTGTACAAAGAAATCTAACAAAAATAGCATTTGCGGCAGGAAGATAAGACACAGTGGACATGGAAGCAGGTGACAAGTTTGCCATTCACTTCACAAGGACGATGCAAAGAGGGCTGAAAGGCAGAAGTAGAACTTAGTAGCAGTGAAGTAATAGGTATGTGTGCAAGACTGGGCTCTTGCCTTTGAAGAGTTTACTTTATTTGAGAAAACAAGGCATGCACATATGAAAATGAATTTAAATAATCACAAGTCTAAATAGTGAACACACAGAGAATGTCTTGCTTCTCTGTCAGAGGAGGCAAAAATGTTCTAGGAACATTGAGAGATGCCTTTCTCTAGGCTGGTCCTAGAGAAGATAACAGCAAGGAGGCGGGACTTCCAAGTCTAAAGGAGTATAATTTTAAACACTGAACAGAAGAGACCATTACCAGCAGAGTTGTGGCTTTCTAGTAGAGTTTTAAAAAAATTAATCTACATAGAAGATTATAATCCAAATTTTATTTATTTACTTCTTTGGGGTATGTGGGGTGTCCATATATACACATGTATGCATGCATATGGATGCTAGAGGATACCTTCAGTTTTTGTCTACCATTCTTTCTTTTGAAACAGGGCCTCTTATTGGCCTGAAACTTGCCAGATAGGCTAGGCAGGCTACCCAGTGAATGGTGTGTGACAATTCTGTATTCTGTCAATTATGTTTTAAATAAACGCTGATTGGCCAGTAGCCAGGCAGGAAGTATAGGCAGGACAACCAGACAGGAAGTAGAGGCGGGGCAATGAGAACAGGAGTATTCTGGGAAGAAGGAAGCTCTTCCCACAGTCCTGTCTAGACCACAGAAGAAGCAGGATGTGACCTGCCCCGCTGAAAAAGGTACGGAGCCATGTGACTAACATAGATAAGAATAATGGGTTAATATAAGTTATAAGAGCTAATACGAAGCCTGAGGTAATGGGCCAATCAGTTAATATCTAATGTAGATTCTCTGTGTGATTTTCTTTGGGGCTAACCGGCTGTGGGAACTGGGCAGGACAGAAACCCCAACAAGCAGCCCACATGTTACAAGTGAAGCCCAAGGTCTGCATGCCACTGCCTCCCCAGCAGTGGGACTAGAAGGGTGAGTCACCAGCCCGTCTTTTCGTACGGGTTTTGGGACTGCGCTCAGGTCCTCACAGTGGCAAGGCAACCACTTTGCTGACAGAACTTTCTCCCTAGTCCCAAGTTTTATTTTTCATGCATTGTCTTCTTACTAATGGAGCGGGAATATGTTTGAACACTAGAAAACACAGTGTGATGACTAGATCTTTCATAAGTTGTTCTGTTAATTTCTGTTGTCTACTAGACACAACCTGGGTTCACCTGGGAAGAGAAGATCTCAATGAGCAAATCGTCCAGATCAGTTGGGCCTTTGGCTACATTGGTGAGAGACTGTTGCTTGATGGTTGCTGTAGGAGGAGGGCCCAGAGCTCCGCCTACTGTGGGGAGCTCCATCCCTAGGCAGGTGGGCCTGCTCTGTACAGAAAAGTTAGCTGAGCAAATCAGAGACCAAGCCAGGAAGCAGCATTGCTCCATGGTTCCTGCCTTGACTTTCCCAACTGTGACCTGGAAGTATAAGATGACATAACCTTTCCACCCTCAAGTTGCTATTGGTCAGAGTACTTTATGACAGCAATAGAAAACCGCCTTTTGAGGGCCCCATCTCTTTCGTGTCAGGCTCCCACACGCAGGTAACATACTAGGGATAAAATGAAATCTTTTATTTTATTTTTGACAAGATTTTAAAAATATATACGTGAAGCTTATTTTGCAAAACAAAATGAATTTTGTTGTTTTGAAACTTTAAGTAATTATCTCTGGAAAAGGCCTTTTTTTTTATTTTAGTTTTTTTTAACACTAAACATTCCACCATGTTTTAAGGTACATTGGGAAAATATTTTCTGTGAAAAGTAAAAATTTCAAGTCCCCTAGAAAGCTGTTCATTAATGCCCCACATTAAACAATTACCAATGAAAAGCTATTATCTCTTGTTAAATATTCTGCTCACTTTGGCTTTGAGAAGAGATTTCCTATTACTCCACCCTCATGGCTTCTAACAGATTTTAACCAAATCTTTCCGCAGATTACAAAGCAAGCTGCAGTCAAAATTTAGCAGCATGAACAGCAATTTTTTTCTACAAAACAATCAAAATTAAAACAAACCGTAGACTAAACAGTGTGATGATCAGACTAGACTCATTGTTTTAAGAAATAAAACCAATTTGGATGGTAATGAGAAGAGAGAAGAAAGACTTGCTGCCCGATTCTTGGCAGATATTGGAAAATCAATGAGTGAATCTTGGGAAATGCTTGGAAACCAAAGTTGCTCACAGGAAGAGGTAGCAGGAACATAAGCAAAACCTTTCAATGCATATGGTTGCTTCTGAGGTTACCTCTAGTCAATCATATTCTGGAAATGCTTCCAATTGGCTAAAGTTAAATTATGTGACTCTGTTGGAGTAAGGTAAAGGAATACGTAACTGCTTTTGATTCCATATGATAGGGTCATTCCTTCCCATTAACTATATACAACAATAGCATTATCAGGAGGGAGAACAGAGGATTGGATTGCTCCAAGTGTCAAATATCCTTTATATCTGGTGAGCTGATCAAAGGTGACAGCTGTTAGTCATAATGGACAGGTTCAGTCTGTGTTCATCAAAGCCCAGAGGAGCCTCTGGCATCACAAATCAGGTTCCATAGCCAAAGACTGAGTCCGTGACTGGGGCAGAGTAGGCACAAGACGCACCAGGAACAAGGGCGTCCCTGTGCTTATGGGACACTGGGCAGAGAATTTTAGTTCCAGTATCTTGAATGGATTTGGAGTCATAGAGCAGACCCACTTCTGGATTGATGGGAGGGTGTCTCTAGAGAGGTTTAAAGGAGTTATGTAGATCCGCCCTCAGTCAATGGTTGTGGTCCTAAATCAGTGGTTCTCAACATGTGGGTCAAGACTTCTTTGTGGGGGGGCATTGAAGGACCCTTTCACAGGGGTCACCTAAGACCATCGGAAAACATAGATAGTTATATCGTGATTCATAACAGCAAAATTATAGTTATGAATTAGCAATGAAAATGATTTTGTGGTTGGGGGTTACCGCAACATGAGCAACTGTAATAAAGCACCGCAGCGTTAGGAAGGTTGAGAAATTCTGGCCGAAATGAAAGGGAGAGAGTGAGCTGCGCACTAGGATTCAGTGCCCTCTGCTTCCTGAGCGCAGAAACAAGGTGCCCAGCTGCCTCAGTCTACCACCCCCACATCTCCCCCCACCATGATGGACTGTGCCTTCAAAATGTGAGCCAAAATAAGCCTGTCTTCCCTAAATTTGCTTTCGTTGGGTCCTTTGTCATGTCAGTGAGGAGAGTGGAAAATATAGTTTCCCTCTTAGATAAAAGTTTTAATTTTAAAATAAATCAAACAATTCATACCATTAGGTTCTAGTGATTTGCCAGTAAAGGTTTAGACTGAGAAGAGCTTCTTCCTTACAGTGTTTGTTCAAACAAGTTCAACAAGAAGATCAACCCAGGCGCCAGGCACCATCTCTTCCTGTTCTTTATTGCCAGGCATGGAACATATGTGTGCCTATAACCTTAGCTCTTGAGCAGCTGAGTCAAAAAGATTGTGAGCATAGGGTTGATTTGGGCTACACAGAAAACTCATGTCTAAAATATGAAACAAAATAAAACAGAAAAAGCAATGTTGTCCCTGACTAAGTTATCTTTTTCACAGGAGAAGCAGCAGCAGGATTGCTATTGCTCACCATGCCTGGGCTTTGGAGTCTCCCTGATGGCATTCACACCTGACATTGCTTCACCCTGTGAGCTGTCTGTGAACACTTGTCATTTAATGGCTCAATCAATTGTTCTTTCATTTCTGTGCTTTGTCGATAATACTTAAAGCTTAAAGTCTTCAGGGAAAGGTGAGCTAGAACTTGTTATGTGGTATGTCAGCTCACCATTTATATTTTACAGTCTAAGTGTAGATTAACGTGCTTTTCAGCCATGTATTCTCTGGGGCTCCTAAGTCACTGCATGCCCAAATTTGCTCTTTCAGTGATGGCTGTACCTCTGTTCTTTAGACCTGACCAACAACCCAGAGAAAGCTCAACGAACTTTTGACCGGAACGAGAACAGTGCTATTCACATGGGAAATGTTTATCTTGCTCCTGTCACCCAGAGAACAAAAGATGACAGAATGACAGGGCTTAATGATGCTGCCAAGTATATAGTGGAGAATTAACTTTGCTCAAGTTGTGATTTGATCTATGTCCCGGGGCGGTGATGTGAATTAGGATGGGGGAACTTGGTCATTTCATTTATGGCATCTGGAATAATTGAAGACTATGAGTGTTACCCCAGTCTATGGAAAAAGTCAGAGATAAGTAGACATGCACCCCGAGAATTCTGAACACCAGATGGTCAGGGTGAGCATTCCTGATTGGCAATGCTTTGTGTGTATGGTCCCATGTGACAAATGCCATCCCTGACCCCCATGGGGAGAGGTTAGCCAAGGATCTGTTGACTGGTCCCTTCTGAATCCTTTCCTATATTATCTCTGTGCATGTGAAGGGGCAGTGTGCTCCCATTTGCTGTAATACATATCAATGTTCAGTGTAATGATATCCTGTGTATTCTGTAAGGGACAGTGTGCTCCTTTTCTCTGCAATGCATGTCAATGGTTAGTGTAATGATATCCTGTGAATTCTGTAAGTCCTGTTAGGGGATGGAAGAAGCTGAAAGTGATTTGAAAACACTCAGATTGGCCATTTGTGGGAATTGTCTTCTGTAATGTTCCCTCTTGGTCAGTTTGGGGAAGAGCCCTGTAGAGGTGTTCAAAACCAATGAACTATAGGTCCAACGTGGACAGGCAAGAGCCAATGGGCAGGAGAACACATGGGGAATAAATCTTAAGGCAGACAGTAAACAGGAGGTGGCCCAGAGATCTGAACTCATTCTGTTTCTCAGTGAACGAGAATTACCCCAGAGGAGCATATCAGCACCACTCTTATAGCCCAGGCTTGAAGGATCTTATGCAAAAGATAAAGGGAGGGGAGATTAAAACTGGGAATATAAGAGGGATATGAAACATGACACACACCAATAAACATTCCTGACTCCAGTGGGTTCCAGGAGTTCAAGGAGAACTGAAAGTATAAGAATTATGAGTACTCTTAAAGTCTACAGCCTCTTGAGGTTCTGAGAATGAAACTTGCTGGGTGCAAGAGCAGTGCTGGCCTGGAATACTCTCAGGAAGTGTTCAGCAAGTGATGGTCTTGCTAGCAGGACAGAGGGGCTGCTCTGAGGTGCTTCTCTGGCAAAATATGGTACAACCTAAGTGCTAAAATTATTATCATAACAACATTTCATTAATCACTAAAAGATATGTATTAATGATTTGATACAAATGATAGATAGACAGACAGATAGATTTTTGTGTTAGTGTTGACACAGCTAGAGTTGTTTCAGAAGAAGGACTCTCAGTTGAGAAAATGCCTCTGTAAGATTTGCCTGCAGCCGACTCTGTAGTGCATTTTCTTAATTAGTGAGATGTGGGAAGGCCCAGCCCATTGTAGGTGATGCTATCCCTGGGCAAGAGGTCCTGAGGTGTATCAGAAAGGAAGCTATAGGGAGCAAGCCAGTGAGCAGCATCTTTCCATGGCCCCTGCATCAACTCCTGCCTCCAGGATCCTGCCCTGTTTGAGTTCTTGCCCTGACTTCCTTCAATGATGGATGGTGATGTGGAACTCTAAGGTGAAATAAACTCCTCGCTGAGTTGCTTTTGGTCTCAGTATTTTATCACAGCAACAGAGACCCTAACTAAGACAATAATAGATGAGAAGGGATAGCTCATGCTTAGCAGGGCTGTGGACCACTGGTAAATATGGGGAGTATTGAAGCTAACCATTATTTTGCAAATATCTAGGTGAACATTGAAGCTGGCAAGGATGATGAATGGGCGCTATATCTAGGAGGCTCTATTGATTAGGAGTAGGGCAGCTGTGTGGTCTACAGTATGTAACTTAGCTATAAAGAAGGAAGAAAGCAGCCATTTTATAGAAAAAATCAGAGAACAGCTCAACTGAATGATCAGATTAACATCACTAACAAGTGCCAGACAGGCACCATGTACTTCCAGATAAGATGCTCTGTGAACATGACACTGTCCTAGTTTGCTTTCTGTTGCAGTGATAAACACCATGTCCCAAAGCAATGTGGCAAGCCAGGGCAGGAGCTCAAGAGAGGAACTGAAGCAGAGACCATGGAGGAGGGCTGCTTACTGGTTTGCTTCCCTGCGTATACCTAGCCAGCTTTCTTAAATAACCCAGGACCACTTGCCCAGGGCAGTGCCATCCCCAGGGGAGTGGGACCTCCCATGTCAGTGTACTATCAAGACAGTGCCTCACAGGCATGCCTACAGGCCAATCTGATGAAGGCAATTCTTCAACTGAACTTGAGTCTTCCCAAGCTGACAACTATCACAGACACCTCTGCAGTATTCTAGGTTGAAGTTCATACAATCTCAAGATAATTACAGAGAAATATCATGGAAGCCAAAATGAAGCCTTCTATGTATACAAGGGAGGAGAGTGTGTTCTTAAAAGGCATTCACAATCAAAAGACAAAGGAAAGATACAGAAGCACTCCAGTCTGAGGAGGCTGGAGAGACACAAAGGAGAGGAGAGACAACCGACTCTAGGCTGATCCTCCAGAGGAAAGGAGGGGAGAATATCATAAAAGACATTATGAGGTTAGCTGAAAAGTCAGAATATGGATGGCTGGAATATTGAATCAATCTGAATTTATCAATTTGATAACTGTGGTGCAGTTTCATAATAGAATGTTCTGTCCCTGTGAAATACACACTCAAAAAAGAAAAGAAAAGAAAAGAAATATACACTCAAATGTTGGGGAATAATGGAGAGTGATGCATGGAGAGAGAGAGAGACAGAGAATGTACTAAAGCTACGGAGCACAATATTGACAGCAGTAAATCTTGGTAACCGAGATACTAGTATTATTTTCGTTTCCATAACTTTTAGTTCATTTGACACAGTTTCCAAATAAAGAGGTAGTGTTTTCATATTCATTGATCTGTCTTTAGTCATTAGTTTCTTTTCAAATATATATACATGAATCACAAGCTCTTGGTTTATCTGCTTTATACAGCTTATACAAGATTTGGTTAATCTGCTTTGCCACCTTTAATTTTTGACATCAACTGATGCACAGGCATGATTCTGGAGGAAGGATGTGGAAGTAATTGTAGGTAGCTGTAGGGGAGCTGAATGAAAAGCTATTCCAGACACACGTGCATGCAAATACACGGGGAGTCCAATATGCTAAATGTGTTTTGAAGGGAAATGAAAAGGTCAACGGAAATGATTTGCATAGCATTCTTAGAGTCATGGACTTGGAAAGAGTCATGGGACTGTATTTGATCATTCCTCTTGCCCTAAATATCAATAGTTGAAATGATATCATTGAGGTTCAATAAAACAAATTGTGTATAAAATACACAGCACATTGCAACATTTAAGGATCTCAGTGGGCAAAGTCTTCCAAGGGTTTATTGTAGTGCTCTGTTCTTGGGGTGGACAGAACATTTTCGGTTTGATAATTAATGACCTCCTAAGACAAAAGTCACTTCATAAATCCCAAATATACTCAAATTCTCAATGTTTGTCTTCCCCATACTAAAAAAAAAGGGCAAACAGCACTGAGTTGGCTCACTATGTTGGTTAATGAAAATGAGCAATTATGGCCCCTGTTAGGTTGACCACGCCCTAGTAGCTGGCCCCAGACCAACACATATATGGGCTGCACACAAACAAATGAAGTGAGGGTTCTCTCACACAACTCCAGAGGCATGTGCACGCCATGTACATGTAACAGATGGTTTCCTCTGAAAAAACTTCCCATGACTGAGACCTCCTGGAACTAGGCAACAGGACAGCAGTGGTTCAGTTGCTGGCCCATCATACTGAACATGTAGTATCAAGTTTCTCTTCGCTCTGAGAAGAGACCAGCATTCCACTTGCTGAGTGTTGCATGATGTCCGCCTGACTACCTCCTCAAGATGTTCAAACGGAGATGCTGGTGTCACTCCTTGGAGCATCTGAATTTCTGTTGGGGTAGGCTCTCAGGAAGGTGAACAGAAAGCATGGTTGTTCACACGGTGGATGCTGGGAGTTACTGGAAAAATATCCATCTCACCCATTTTTCTGTTGTCAGCCATCTTCCACCCTGGGCTTCTTCTTTGACCATGTGATCTGAGGAGGAATTTCATTGAAAGAATTTGCTATTTTGGTGCTATTGGTTAACAAGGCGTGGTGCTGGAAGAAGGGAAATTAAGAAAGCATTACGGTCGGTTTTAATGCCCACCTGACACAACTTAGAACTCACTTAAGTAGGGAGTTTCGCCTGATGAATTATCCTGCTTGCCTTGATTGACGTCAGAAGGCCCACCCTGATTGTCGGCAGCACCGCTGGGTAGCAGCCAAAGGAAAGGGTGTATTTCAGAAGGTAGTTTATTCTCACTTCCTGTAAGCTTGGCCCTCCCTCCCCCCCACAGAACTGGATCACCCCACTGTTGCTGCTACTGTTGATTTCTTAATCAGTGTTTCCAAGGTTTCATCCTGGAGCAGGGATGAGCAGCTCTCCAGGAACTTACCCAGTCTCCAGTGCCAGGCTGTGACTACTGGGGCATCCCCTTTGTGAACTGAAATAGCTATTCTGGGACTACTCAGACAGTTGAGGCACAAAGCCTCAAGGAAAAAGCACTGGATTCTCAGTGTCTCCTGTGTGGTTTGGTTGTCATTGTTTTAAAGATATGTGTGTGTGTGTATGTAAATAAATATATAAAATATATAATATAAATAAGTTTGAGGCCACCATAATGTAATTATACATTATATAACATAATTAAATATATTATATATAATATTATATATGTTCTGTTCCCTTAGAGAACCTGATTGGAACAGGAAGTGTGATTTTAATGAGGGCGTAGAGGGCAGAAGGAAAACTTCATCTCTTGTCTTTTTGCAGAACATTTTTATGGGGAATGCTGTGGGTGAGGCAGGGGCATGTGGGAGGACAGAGATCAGGTCATGAAAATAGGAAGCTTATTCTTATCTTATTGATTTGTGAGAGCTAAAATACTCAGAAGACTATTCCTATGCCACTTGCCTCCATCCTAACCCCCCTCTTTCTGACAGTCAACGATTCTCTGGCTTTATTCCCCCTCTCTCTGGTTTCCAGTGCCTGCAGGAGAAGTCTGGGAATATTCTGATGTCCAGTTCAGTTTTTTGGAGGCTTTCTTTTCCTTGTCACAAAGGTTCTTCAACTTCATGATACTAAATCCTGAGGTAGATGTTTTCCTTATTGTCCTGAGCATGTGGAGGTCCCCACCTGTGCCCCTCAGTTATAGAAAGTTTCCCTTTTCTATTCCTTTACCAATTTTTTCTCTAATATCTTACATTCTCTCTAGAATCTGCCATTTTTATATCAAATATTCTTGTAGTTTTTTGTATCATGAATAATAACTTGAGAGAGATGGTCTTTTTCATGTGACTCACATTAGCCCCGGATTCCTGAGCTCAAGTACTTGATCCTCTGGCCTCACATGCTCAAGTAGGTGGGACTGTAGCCTACTGACA
Source organism: Ondatra zibethicus (assembly GCA_004026605.1). NCBI lineage: Eukaryota > Metazoa > Chordata > Mammalia > Rodentia > Cricetidae > Ondatra > Ondatra zibethicus. Next base: position 183,062 of record PVIU01001344.1, on the reverse strand, counting down.
TCACAATCTTATTTTGAATCTAACAGAGCAAGATGTGTAGGTTTGTGAGAGACCATTCCTGCTGAAATGTAACAGATCAAAACCACCAAGAAATAGGGTTGCATGTGCCCCAGATGGAGAGTTCCTCTGTCATGATGAAGCCCTGGGTTCAGACCTCAGAACTACATGAACCAGGCAGGAATGGCAGTACATGCCTGCAATGCTGGCAGTTGGGAGGTGGAGCCAAGAGGATCAGAAGTTCAAAGTCATCCTCAGAGACACAGGAAGTTTGAGAGCAGCCAAGGCTACATGAGACTATTTTTTTAAAAAAGAGAGAGATATAAACCAACAATATAATTACATATGTGATGTGTGATTCCCCTCTTATGCCGTGGATACCATTGGTTAATAAAGAAACTGTCTTGGCCTGTGATAGGGCACAAGAGTAGAACTAGGTGGGGAAAACTGAATGCTGGGAGATAGAAGGCAGAATCAAGTGAGAAGCTATGGAGCCACAGCCTCATGGTGATACACAGATTAATGGAGATGGGTTAATTTAAGACATGAGTTAGCCAGAAATATGCTTAAGCTATTGGCCAAACAATATTGCAAATAATATGGTTTCTGTGTGATTATTTCAGAGCTGAGCAGCTGGGAACAAACAAGCGGCCTCTTACCACACATATGTGCGCTTAAATAAGGCCCAGTAGAAAGTTCAATGTTTCTTGCTATAAAAGTACTACTGAGTGAAAACTAACTTGGAGATGTTGGAAATCACTGCTACATGGGTTAAAATGTCTGGGACTTCTACTGGTGACAGTGTTGGAAATATTGTGCTTTGTGCTTTCATCTTAAGAAAAGGAACAACATTTATCTGTTGGAAGTTAGGAAAAACTAAAATATACTTTTTTCTCTCCAAGCTCATAGACCTTTGGGGAGCTCTTGGCCCTAGGAGTGCCCTACTCAGATGGTGTATCTTTTGAATGCATCTTCTAATCCTAATTTTACATCTCTTTGTTCTTTGTTCTGATTTCCAGGAAATGACCTTTGTTCTCCATTCTTTGGCTGGATTTTTTTAAAAGTTATGCTTTAAATGTCTAATGATTCTCTTTTGTTCTCAGAGCTTCCTTAATTTTAACATCTTTCTTTTTTGGTTTATTTTATCCAAAATATTTTTTCCTGTCTTCAAAAGATGTAAAATAAAGGTCACTTTCCATTTTCTTCTATTTCTGATATCATGTGTCTTTATCATCATTACTCTTTGCTGTTTGGTCATTAGTGACTGCGAGTTCAAAATAATCAGCATGGGCCCTTGTCATAATTTCTCTGTAATGGTGGAGGTCTTTGCTGTTTGGTCATTGGTGACTGCAAGTTCAAAATAATCAGCCATGCGCCCTTGTCATAATTTCTCTGTAATGGTGGAGGGTTTTTAAAAGGTGGTTTATAATCTTCACAGAACTTTAAGGATATAGCTTCATAAACCATAAAGGTTAAGGTGGGACATTTGTATCATGCCATGAATTCCCTTTGACCTTTCCCAATAGTATCTCCTGTGAGGCAAAACCTCTACTGATGCAAAATAAGTCTTGCCTGTTCTTGAATTTCATATAAATGAATAAATGGGACCAAACATTATTTACATTCTCTCTCAGATCTAGCTCTTTTCATTCAACACACCTTCAACATTCATATGTATTTGTAAAAGTTCAGTCTACTTTTTCCCTGAATAATGCCTTATGTTATGAATGTATTACATTATTTATCTGTTTACTTATTATACACTTATCTTGTCTTCAATTTTGGACAACTATGAATAATGCCTTAGTGAACTTCCAAATATTAGTAATTATATGCACATATATCACAGTGTGTGTGGAGGTCAAAGGACAACTTGTGAGAGTTAGTTCTTACCTTCTATTATGAGAGTCCTGGAGACGGAACCCAGATCACCTGGCATTAGCTCAAGTGCCTTTATTAGCTGAGCCATCTTGTAGGACCCTGTCTCTAGGATTTTAATTTCATCTTTTAAAAAATTAAACTATAATTAAAAAGAAATGATACTTCTGTGTTACTGATTTCACTCACATTTCTTTATGGTATATCTTTGGGAAAGCATCATTTCTTACTGAGGTACAACCTTTAACAGTGAGTGTTGGTGGAGAATGAATTCCTGGGGTCTTGGTTTGGTCTCATTCTTCCACATTTGTCTGCATCACCTTGGCCACTGTGGAATGATCACTCCAGGTCTTTTACTATCTGCTATTGCTTCTGGGAAGCCTGAGACTTCTGGCTTCTGATTACTTCTTAGGTAACCAAATTGTTCTTCCTCACTTGCAGCTCCTGAGATTTTCCCTCTGGAATTTATAATCTGTTCTTTCATTATTTTATTTTTGGTGTGGTTTTATTTTTATTTCATCTTGCTTGATGGAGCGAATACTTTTGATGTAAGGTTTTATTTACAACTATGCAATATTCTCAGCCATTATCTTTCTAAACACTGCCTTCCATTGTTTCCTCTTGCTAGTCTCCTTCTTATTCCTTATTATCTGCTAAAATTTTTTAGGGACTCAAGTTCTTCATCTAACATTCCACAGTTCCTAAATATGCTTATTTTAAAAACATTTTCAGAACTGGGGAGATGGCTTAGCTTGTAGAAGTACTTGCTGTCCCAGCCTGACAAGCTTAGTTCGGTCCCTGAGAGCCATGCAAAAAGCTGTCTGCGTTGGCAAGAATCTGTAATTGGAGCACTTCTATGGTGAGGTGGGGAAGCAAAGACAGACCAGCCCAAAGCTCATGACCATCAAACCACTGCTTAGAAGAACCGAGGGGGACCCTGCGTCAACAAAGTGAAAGGAAGTTTTCTCAAATGCTTCCCTCTGACCTCTGCATACACATGGAGCCACATGCCCAACACACACACCAAATTAAAAAAGAAATGCTTTCTATTCTGCCGAGCTATCTTGCTGGCCCACGACCCCATATCTTACGAACTGCTACCAAAAAATTGGGGAAGGAACCATTAAGCAATTAGATAAATATTTCTCGTAGGAAAATGTTTCCTTTTCTTTGTGGCACTGATAAAGTATTAAAATAAATAAATACTTATATTTGGCAATAGATTCTAATTAATTAATATCTCAGTTAAGTAGTGAAGTAATTACCATTGCCCAGGGAGCTTTTGATAATATGGGAAGAAAGGAATAATGTGGCCTTCAGAGTTGAGATGGTTTGACATGCTTTTGAAAAATCATTTTATTCATGAATCCTGACAGACTTCAAACCACCTTAATGAGCACATTGTTCTGTTCCAGGGAAGCCAGCAAGCAGAGTTTAAGAAAAACATTTGACTTCCTTGCACCTCAGTTTGTAGTAGAAATGAATGAATGAATGAATAAATAAATAAATAAATAAATAAATAAATAAATAAATAAATAAATAAAAATCCATCAATGAAAACCCACCGAATCAGCCTATATGTAAAGTCTCCATAGAAGCAATTCTGACATGCTTTGCCAATCTGCTCAGTCTTACTTATCTATTGAGATTCTGGAACTGGAATTGCCCACTAATAAAATTGACTTGGTCTCTTTGAAAGATGTGCCTGGACCAATAAGCCGTACCCATAAGCATGGCTGTGATCTGCCTAGTGCTTCATCCGCTGCTCTCTTCTGGGGTTTTATTATGATATATGTGTCATACATACATGAGCGTATGACATACATGTGTGTATGTACATTTACTTTCATAATTACACAGAAGGATTGCATCCTTTGGCTACGGTGCCTCTTGTATTATCTGGTGTCTTAGACATTGACTTTGAGCCTCTTTGTCCACTAGCCTATGTTTCTCACTGGCCATGTCAGTACCTTGCAGGCTGATTTCCAGTTGCCAACACTTACCTCTGTGACCCATGACTTTTCTCTGATTGTGAGATCTACCGCACTCTAGCTTTGAGTTGGAGGACATGCGAAGACATCCGTAACTCCAGCATCATGGGGAGAAGTCCTGAGAGCTTCCCTAACATCCTTGCCTTTTGGAGAGATCACTCTGCTTGCTTGATGCTGTCCATTCAACTGAAAGTTCCCTCTTCCCTCCTTGTCTTCATTACTTTCCTTCCTGTGTCTCTTTGGATCATTGCGCAATTAATTATTCCACCTGAAATTATTTTTTATTGGCACAAATCAACTGTATGATATAGAAGTCACTATGACGTCTTCAGGTAGCATGTCCCTAGAGGTATCCAGGGAGCCTTCGATGCAGAATACCCTACTGTCAGCTAAGCCTGGAAATCTGTCTCGTCCAGAGAGTAGGAGAAGCCGTCACCCCAGCTCAAGAAGCAGGGCTACCCTGCAGTCACCCACATGATACTCATCTCAGAAGAGCCTCCAAATCTCACCTGGTTGGGCTCTCCACCTGGACCACAGACCAGAGGTGTGGGCTACTACAGGCCGCGTGTGGGGAAGCAAGCAAATTACTAATAGCAGGGCTGGCACTGATCCTGAAGTGCTTTCTCCAGCACTCTGAGCCTTGCTACAGTGTAAAACTCTGCAGAACACAGAGAACCTCCTTTCTCCAATAGTTTTTCCTTCCCACAAATTAAAGCCGCGTTTGTTCTCAGCGGCGCTTCTGTCCACCCTGGGGCTCGGTTATTTATGCAGCACTCTCTCTGCTTGAAGAGGGTGAGAGGTACCCTGAGGTCTCTCTCCTCCGCCTCATTGGTGACCTCACCCAGGACTTAATCTGGAGGAGACAGGCATCCCGGAACTCACGATGGAGAAGAGCAGGACATCATTAGTCGTCTAGTTACAGGGTGCAATTTCCTAAAGCCCTAGTCCAGATGGTGGCTGCTCATTCAAATTGGAGAATCAAATGTAGACAATGTTTTTAATGGATACATTAAAATATGTTACCTTGGGAAGAGCTTTTTCTTTAGACATAGAGGGGTTGGTGAAAGTGTACAGTATTGGGGCCCAGAAAAGAAGAACACCGAACTGCGCAAAGTTTCTGTCCTCCTGCCCACAGAGCCTGGAACCCCTCTGTACCAAAGTCAATCATAAAACACAGAAATGCTATTCGAGCCTCCCTCTTCCTCGGTGAGTAGGACTGGCCATGAAAAACTTCTCCAATCTACTGTGTCTTACAGTAGGATGTATGACTTATCACTTGCTGTGTGACTGAGGATGATCTTGACTCCCTGATTTCCCTGCCTCCATTTTCCGAATTCTGGGACTATGCGCACATAGCACCACATAGAGTTCACACGGCACTATGGATTTGTAGCATGTTAAGCATATGTTCTATGACCCGAGCTACATCCTCAGCCCTTTTGAAAAAAAAAATGCTTTTGAGACGGGGTTTCTCTATGTAGCTCTGAATGTCCTGGTACTCACTATGTAGACCAGGCTGGCCTCCAAACAGATTTGCTAGCCTCTGTTTCCCACGTGCTGAGATGAAAGGAATATGCCATTATGCCTAGCCCCCCAAATGTTACTACATAGATTTATTATGCTTTTCTCCTCTTAAAAAAACATTAAAACTAAATTTTGGGTTTGTATGTGTTATGCTTTGTTCTCATGTGTTCCCCTCTGTCTTAGACGGGGTTTCTATTGCTGTGGCCAAACACCATCATCAAAAAGCAAGTTGGGGAGGAAAGATCTTGGCTTACACTTCAGCATTGGTTTTCATCACTGAAGGAAGTCAGGACAGGAACTCAAGCAGGGCAGGAACCTGGGGCAGGAGCAGATGCAGAGGCCACGGAGGGGAGCTGCTTACTGGCTTGCTTCCATGGTTTGCTCAGTCTGCTTTCTTACAGAACCCAGGACCTCCAGCCCAGGGATGGCGCCACCATAGACTGGTCCCTCCCCCATTGATCACTAATTGAGAAAATGCCTTACAGCTGGATCTCATGGAGGCGTTTCCTCAGCTGAGGCTCCCTCCTCTCTGATGACTCTAGCTTGTGTCAAATTGACATGTGATCAGATTTAGTCAAAGCAATGGCCCCACTTCTTTGGCACCAACTTTCTATGTCAGCTACTGTTTTTGTAGCTGTAACAAAATACTTGACAGTCATATCATAAAGAGGGTAATTGATTGTGGCATGTGGTTTCAGAAGGTTCAGTCCCACTCAGTTCTGCATTTCTGGGATCATGGCAAGGTACAGCATCATGGTGGTGGCAGTGTGGGGAGAAAATGGGTGTTCATCCTGTGGTGGGTGGGGAACAACCCCCCCATACACACACATACAGGAAGGCCAGGATAGCTCTAAAGATCCATCCTTAGTAACCTAGTTATTCCAGCAACATCCCATTTCCACAGTTTCCCCAAACAACACCCACAGCTGAAGACCACACATTCAAAACACGAGCCTTCAGGGGACATTTCATTTTAAAACCAAAATAATACTGCAGTGTTAAAATAGTCATAATGCCGAAAAATTATGCCAATAAGAACTAACATGAAATATAAAGAAAACAGATGAAATATGGGGATACCTTGGAAATTTGGATCTGGCATCATCCTGAGAGTGCTGGTCTATCAAATACTAGGGTTTGGACCCCTAGGGAGCAAGAACTCTCTGTTTATGACAATGAGTGTGTTCAGGTATCTGTCATTTCCTTCATTACCAAGGGTTAAAAGTCGAGGTGATAGAGACCATCATAGCTTGTGCACAGACAGTTATGAGGTCAGCTTTACAACTTGACCTCATCCTGCTGAGGCAACTGGGACTCCAGGCCTCCTGTGCTGAGGACTCTGGCCTGCCCAGTGATGGGTTTACCAGGGTGATACTCCTGTGAAGTCCTTTTGCATTGTCGGCCTCCAGACACACGTTGTGTTCGCCTTCTTATAAATGGAGAAACTGAAGCAATGAGGTGTTAGTAACTCACCTGGGTTATACCATACTAAGTGCCGAGCATGGATTGAGTCAGCAGCTTGCAATGGCTATGTCCCTTGTACTGCAATAGCTTTGTACTTTTTGCAGCCCTGCAGGCCCCTCCAAATGGGCCTGATTTATTTTCTTACCCTTACACTTAGCACAGCATCCAACAGAGAGTGTGTGCTCAGGTGTTTTGTAAAATGAACAGTGGATGATGCGCTTAAGCTCTGGTTTCACAGCTTCCTTCCATTTGACCCTAGCTGCCACCCCTGGCCTTGGCTGCCTTCCCCATGTAATGGAGAAGCTAATGCCTGCCCATGGTAATACAGTGTTGTTCAGAAATCAAATGCACTTGTGAACAGGCTTCTATGAGTGGGAAAACATTCTCTAAATGTTAAGAGTTCAACTTTAAAAATCCGCCCACAATAATGAGTGTGCCCTCGCTGCCCTGCTCAAGGGCACAGATTGCATCCTGTCCAGACAAGGCCATGAGTTTAAGATCTTAGCTCTCAGCTGTTTCAAGAGATGGTTGCCCTTCTTAGCTCCATTTTGTAGAAGGGAAATTGCAACTTAGAGAGGCTCAGAGCTTGTCCACAACACACAGACATGAAAAGACTACAAGGTGTCAGAATTAGAGGTGGTCGTCCGGCCCAACCCTCCTTACGGAAGAATCTATGAGACTGGGTACTCTGGGTACGAGAAAAACTGACCTTGAAATGTAGGAGCCTGACTTGGGCTGCCCTCGAGAAGCGGCCTTCAGAAAGACACAGCACATTTCCTCCTGCCCTGTCAGGATCAGAAGGTCACCCAGGTCATCCCGAATGCCCTAGGTTGCAATGGCCTGTATGCAATGGCCATACAGACATAGTCCTTCTTACAGAATGAGACAGAATGGAAAAGAATTAAAAGGCAGGTTCTATTTCACACACAACTCAGCTCTGCATGGTTGAATCATGCACTCAACATATTAATATGAATGCATTCCTGTCAAACCCTTCCTATGAATTGTCTTTCACTAAACCTCCACCATCTGCATTTCATAGATAACTTTTGTGATTTAAGCTTTCTTTTTCTTTTTTGAACAAACCAGCTGGACTCTCATTTTGTAGGGTTTTGTTTTTCTTATCTGTCCTGGAAGTCTTTGCGAATCGGGACCTGTACTATTGTTACATTCTCTATCTTCTTAGACTTTTTTATTTTTTTATGGTGTGTGTGTGCACATGTCCACAGAGGCTAGAGGAGAATCTCTAACTCCTTGAGACTGGAGTTACAGGTGGGTATAAGCCATCTGATGGGGGTACTGGGGGCTAAATTCTTGTCCTCTAGAAGGGTAGCAAGCATTCTTAATGGCAGGACCATTTCTCCAGCTCCCATTACCACATCTTTAAAAATGTTGGGTATTATTCTATGGCATGGTCCTTACTTGCTCAACCAGTTTTCTACAATGGACTCGTGTGCTCTTTTAGCTTTTTCGATTCTGCAAAGTGTGCCAGACTGCGCATCTCCCAATATGTATCTTTGTGCATATATACAACCATGTAGGGACAGTTCCTAGGTGAGACATAGTCAGAAAATAGGTGCATTAAAAATTTGATGAAGACTCTCAAAATTGTTCTTCAAAAAAATGCCCATTTCAGATTAGACACTTCTCTGTACAAGCAGTCATCGCGGAATAGTGTGTTTTAGTTTGCAGTGCTGGAGGATTGAACCCATGGCCTCACGTGTGCTAGGCTACTGCTCCACTGCTGAGCCACGCCCCGTACCCTGACATCGGATGTTATGAGTGCCTCGCTGGTACGATAAATGAGATGGCCGCAGCATCTTTGCCACTTTGCTCTTCTGAGTCCAAGTGACAGAAAGCTCTTTTTCACACAGTAATTGTCATTGGCACTATTCTTTGGTCTTGGGATTCTACAAAGAAACCATCTCTTCTCGGTGATTAGTGTTGAACATCATCTGGGAATATTGTCTCACTCCCCCAGCCTCTTTCCCGTGGTGACAAGGCACAATGTGGAGGCAGCAATCTGTGACCTAGAGAGGGCCTTCACCAGAACCCCACCATATCGACACCCTGATCTTAGAATTCACCTTCCACGCAATGAGAACTATGTCTGTTGTTTATAAAGCCACACAATCAATGGCGCTTCATTAGAGAAGGCCAACCTGACTGACACAGATAGCTTTATTTTGTAAAGTATGAATAAAAGACCAAATAAACTAGAATTCCTGATGGATTGGACTGTTAAACATATGCATTTGGGGACTGGCCAAAGAAGCGATATTTTCAAGGTTGCACAGATACAGAGGAGTTCTAATTTAAACAGAGGATAAATTTGTAGGGAGCGCTTCCTACAGAGAGCAGAACATGAAAGTCCAGATTTAGAGATGGATGTATCCAGGAAATGCTCACTTTAAGAAAGGGTTCTCCACACAGGATTCCTTTCTATGCCCAGCTCCCTCTGTGTATTTAAAGTAAAATGTCTTCTGTATCAATTGCTTCTCTCATTGCTGTGACAGAAGCCACTTAGGGAAGAAGATGCGAATTTGCCTCCAGGGTTCAGAAGGGATAGGGCCCATCACAGCAGGAAGGCAGGATGGCAGGAGCTTGAGGAAGCTGGTCCCAGTCAGGAAGCCAAGAGAGATGGATGGTTGCTCTCAACTTGCTTTTCCTGTTTATTTTTTTTTTCCAGCTTAATGGGATGGTCTGTCCACATTCAGGGTAGGCCTTTCTCCCTCAGTTAAACTTCTCACCCTCAACAGATACACCCAGAATTTTGTCTCTTAGGTGACTCTGAATCCCTTGGTGGTAATGATCAAGGTTAATTATTGCACCCTCATGATTCCTGTTACCTTCACAGAGCACCAAGAATATCTCTAATGACAGTCAAGAAGAGAAATACATGAGCAAGTTATTTCTCTAGAGGGGCTAAACACCAGAAATGTCCTTTTCTTGGCAGGGGACGGCCATTGTCCGAAAAGTGTATACTTAGCACGTGCTTTACTCATCGTTCTGGATTCTATTTTTTTTGTCTTTATAAATTAAAACATATTGAATTTAGTAACATCCCTCATGAGAGGGGTGGGTTCAAATGACCTTTTCTTCCTGTCCAGGCACAGGCACCCTGCCCTAGGAGTCATGAGTCAGCTAGCTAGCCACTTCTCTTGCTTGATTTCTTACGGATTCCAGGTTAGGAACCGGCTGTGTGCCTGTTCTGCTCTGTTAGTCTATGCTTGTGCTTCAGATCAAATCCCAGTGCGTCATTCTGCTGCCAAATAAAGTTGATTTTCAGGAATAACTGTCTCTCACTGCTCTTTTTATGAGCACTCTTTTATCTTTGTGAAGGTACGCTTGTCTTGGGTTATGTTTTGTAAACTAAGTGATGAGAATTTGAACTGGAATAACGCTAAGGTTCTGCTTTATAACTAAAGAGAATTATCGCTTTGACTGTGTTTCCCTTCTTTAAAAATTATGACCCCTTTCTCAAACTGTATTAGTCAAGTTTCTGTTTTTTGACTGAACATTAAAATATTATGTTTTCTTTTTACATATAGTTCTGAAATGTGAAGATGAGTCTCATACTTTGATATTTTATTGAACTTTTAGACAGTCTAAGTTTGCTAAGTTTGCCCAAGCCACCCTATATTTGAGTAGGGAAACACCTGAGTTTACTCATAAAAATACTAATCTAAATAGTATACAGCTCTTTACTTACTTTCACTCACGAAGTTTATGTATGCCTAAAACTTCTTACCCAAAAATTTCCTTAAAATTGAAAAAAGCCTTCATTAACTTTGGTATCTACTTCTTTGGGTTCATTAGGAATAATTATTTATCTTTTAAAACTAATATTTTTATTTCTTTTTCCATACTTCCATATTCCATACAATAAAAATATTTTTATTTCTTTTATATACTTCTAGCTCATCTTACCAGAATCCATGATTTTCATAATCATTTACCTACAGAAGAAAAGTAAAAGAATGTTAAGAACCAACTGTGTGAGAGACGATAAGATGCTAGAGATGACAGTGACTCGCATGTTCAAGGAAGAGATATTCATGGTGAAGAGTGGTACCCTAGGAGTTCCACTCATTAGAATCTTTCTTGACAAAATAATAAACCCAGGGGCACAGTTTGACATCTGAGGATGTTCAGATGATGATTTACCAAAGCCAAGGAGCCTGAATACACACACTGATGGACTGATGCTTACGCCCCTGGGTGTGATGGAAGAGTAGGCGGGCATTAAACACTAATGTTTGTGAGGGAGATTTGATAACTGGAGAAAATGATGGTGAGTTACTTATTTAAGATGCAGGAGGGATGGGAATGATGTAAGTACTCATACGAGCTGCTCAAATAAATAAATAAATAATACGAAGAAAGAAGAAGCAAGACACGAATCAAATGTGCACACAACCTACAAATCTAAGTACGTATGCTTGTGGTTCCCCCATTCCCAAAGTCACAGTTGAAGCCTCTCTCAGTATAAAGGTATTGGGAGGTGGGGCCTTTGAAGACAGTTAGCTCATGAGGGTGGAGCCTCTGTGACAAAATTAGTGCCTCAAAAGAATGCACAGTGGACAGATGTCCACGCTGTCTTCTCTCTAAGCCATGTGGCTACAGATCAGGAAGTAAACCTCACTAGAAACTGGGACGGCTGGCACCTTGGTCTTGGCCATGTCAGGAACATAGTGTCAGGAGACATAAGTGTTTCTTGTTCGGGTCCAGGTCTCTTCTATTTTGCTATTATCAAATAACCTAGATAATGGGTATTTTGTAAAGGACAAACAATTTATTCCTTATAGTTCTTGGCTCTTGAAAGTTCAAGGTTGAGGGGTCTGTATCTAAAGACCGCCTTCACCCAGGATCATCCCATGCAGAAGGGCTAAGGAGCATGAGCAACTGCTCAGAGATACCTATGCTGGAGCAGTCCGCTGTGGGTGCTTCTGTCAACAGCCCCAGCTAAGCTTGGTCCAGCGCTGCCCCCTCCGGATGAGAAGAGGGACATTGTGAACTCTCCGAACAGTCAGTCCACCCAGCTTTCACTAAGAGACATCTAAGGATGCCCTGTGGAATGGAAGGATCACTCAGCCACACCCTGCCTTGATGCCTGAGCCACGTAATGGAGAAATACCGCACAACGGCTGCTGTTCCAAGTTGGCTCTTTGTGCAGCGGGACATGATGAGGGCAGGGGAAGATGGTGCTTTGGATTTGGGAAGGGAAGCGCCTGAACTTCCTGCTTGGTTTGAAAATTGGTGTCTATAAGAATTTACAGAAACCTCTAGGCAGTTCATGGACTTCCCTGAATTAGGGAATTCCACCGAGAAAATTCTGTGTGCCGTAGGCCTTGATCTCTTTTAGGCGGTTTTTCTGAATTCCCCCAGAACATTGACACAGTCTGCTCCCCAGCAATCATCTGGCCACTGCGGAACTGCTTCATCTGATGTCAAACACACACCATGGGCACTGGGGTTGGAGTGGAAGTGGGCTTTTGAAAATGTGAAGGGGCACTGCTGGGTGATGTCTATGTGCTATTCCCAGTGGGAAAACGACAGCTCAACAATGGGGTGGATCAGGTCCAGAGCGAACATCTTCACTGGTTTCCTTTGTGGAGCCCCTGTATCTGGGGCTGGTTTTAATCCCCCTAAAACAATTCTCTGATTTGCAGGGGTCAGAGGTGTTACAGCTGGGGCAGTCTCGGGGATCATCTATCTAATCCTTCCCTCTCATTTTCTAAAAGAAGAAACCCACATCTCATATGTATGTATGGGCATGTTCAAAATCAGACATCTTATAACTGGTAAAGAGGCAGAAAGCCTAGTCTCCCTGCTCCAGGCCCATAGTGTGTGTGTATGTGTGAGTGTGTGTGTGTGTCTGTGTGTGTGTGTCTGTGTACACATGTACATACCTTATATTCTCTTATGTAATTCTAGGCTATGATAAGAAATGGGATACACATTTGGGTAAGGTGGAGTTGTGTGCACCTACAATCTTAAATCTTAGCACTTGGAAGGCTGAGGTAGGATGATTATGAGTTCAAAGCCAGCCTGTGGATCATAGCAAGAGTCCACCTCAAAGCAAAAAGAAACCAATGAAAGCCAACAGAAACTCTAGATTTTTAGTACCTAATTGGCAGCTCTTTTACCTAGTGGTTTACCACCAAGGAAAGTGAAAGAGATCCCTACTCGGAAGCTCCAGTGTGGGGTCGGGCAGTGGCTGACAAGTTGGTCCTGGGGTTGACCTTCTATTTGCTGGGTGGAGCTGAGCTTGAGGGAAAGTGGTTCAGGGCTGGTGCAGAAGCAGCTCTGGCTTCCCAGTCTGCAGAGCTGGGCAGGTGCTGGCCACCCTGAGGCTTGCTGGCCTGAAGAATGCCTGTTCTTTTGGGGCCCTGGAAGGGCTCACAGGACATTGTGTTTGCTGGGATGGGGCTCTCTGCAAATGCTTGCACTGGGTCCGCGCCTGCCTCCTGTCAGCCTTCTGCTGTTTTCTTTCTTTGGCATCTGAATACAAATGTGTGGATCTTTGCATGGCTAATGAGAAGTTACATAAGGAAGGCTTCGGTAGGTAATATTTACAAGCAGGCTAATTTTCTCAATGAAAATGTTTTATGGATTTCCTTTTTAAGAAAAAAAAAAAAACTCGTCTCCTGGGCATTGATCTTAACGCTTGCTGTGCATTCTGAGGTTTTGTTCACTTTAACTCCGTTACTAAGTTCAGAGAAGAACTAGCTCCATGTTACCCTCCTCCCAATCTTCTAAGCTCTCTATGAAACTTTGAACGGAAGGAAGGAGACAGAATCTGCTAAGCACGATAAGGACTCAGATGTAGTTCCTGTGTGTTCCCGAGGGCCTGTGGGTGGGAAGTGTACAGAGGTGGTGGAATGCTTGGTGGCCTCTCTGGTCTCAGATGGGACTAAGGTAATTCTCCTGGCACCCAGAGACACTCTTGAGAGGGTGTTTATAACAAGGATAAAGCTGGTCCCTGCCTTCCTTTTGACGATATGATCTCACCATGGTAGCGACACTGAGCCCATGCCTGTACCATGCCCTTAAGTCCTGACAGCTGGGAACTTAAAACTAACAAAATCTCTTTTCTTTCTAAGGTTATCTAGCTTCAAGAATTTCACTGTAAGAACAGTAATGAACTAATAGAAGGTATTTCTAAGGAATGTAAATTTATTTAAGATGCTTAATTATACCCCCCAGGTTACTCTCTAGGATGGATCATACCCACTGTTTAAAAAATGATTCCAAGTTCATGCACTAATTTCACCCACTTATGGCTCCAAAGCTGGATAAATTCCACCTCCCTCTTCTATGCTTTTCAGACAGTGAAAATAATAAGTTGTTCGGTATGCTCAGACCTGATGTTGGTTTTGCCACATTAGCATTTTGTCCTTGTTCCAGACAGCATCTGCCTGGTGCAAAACCTCAGCCAGTTCCTGTATTACCCGACTGAGCAAAGGAGACTATTTTGAGGCTCTCAGGGGCTCATAAATTAATTCTGAAAACACCAACATAGTCATTTCTCTGGAGCTTACCACAGGGACCCAGGATCCTGGAAATGAATCATTAGAAAGAAGAAAACAGAGCTCAGAGCTCTCTAAGGCGATGGTTTTGCTAAGTTTAAAGCCCAAGAACAGGCCAGTGAAGAACAGCTCATTATCCCCACCTGCCCTCCTGGTTTTCTTTGGAGGTCTTCACTGTGATTGGCAGGGAAGTTATGTCTGGCAGAGGCCTGTTGAGACCACTGCAGGAATGGGTCACCAAATCATGTTGGCTCAAAGAGAAGCAGCATGTGGGCTGAGCAGACCCTGCTCACTCCCTCCAGCAAATTCATCCTCGATTTCTTAGAACACAGCCTTTTCAACAAGATATCAGCTAAGATTTCCCAGAGCTACAAAATATACAGTTGGCAACTTCTTCCAGAGGGGGAGAACAAACAAAATCTCAAAACCAAAATGAGTATAACTCTTGTCAAATCTCATCAAGGCTTTGAGTCTGGTAGGAGAGGTGGCTGAATCTGAATCATAGAGGCTCTCTCTCTGCAGTGATGGGAGAGTAGCCAGAGACCTGAGGGACACTGGGGACCAGTCCAACTGGGGCGGGATGCTGTGGAGAGCCAAGGCTTGCTCATGGTCTTCTGCCAAAGGTACTGACCTTGACATTGAAGAGCAGGCTTTAGTCAGGGCTTAGAGTACCAGATGTGATCAGGAACGAGGTGAAGACCTAGACAGTAATGCATGCCATGGGGACAGGCAGGGTAGGAAAGGGACAGTGGCATGCTGGGAAATGCTCTACCACTCTTACAAATCATAGATGTCTCTTACAAGTTCTTCTGATGTAACGGGTATTTAGCCTAGCTCATAAGGAATATTATAATACCCTAATATCTTCCATATTGCAGGGGTTCTCCACCTCTGGGTCATGACCCCTCTGGGGGTTGTGTATCAGATATTTATGTTATGATTCACAATAGTAGCAAACTTACAGTTATGAAGTAGCAACAATAATTTTATGGCTGGGGGAATCAGCATAACATGAAGAACTGTGCTAAAGGGTTGCAGAGTTAGGAAGGCTGAGAACTGCTGTCCGTGCTGTATTCATTACTTGTCACTATGGCACAAAGGAGGAAGGGATTATTATTATTATTATTATTTTATGATTATTGTTCACAGTTTGTGGGACTACCTGTTCATCATGGTGAGCAAAGCATTTGGCAGCTGGCTACAAATGAGCCAAGAATCACAACCTATAACGGTCAAGTTCCACCCCTGTGATCGCTTCTTCTAGTCATGCCCGCCTTGAGGGTCAATATCGAATCTTCTGCTAATATTCTCTTATTACGTGATTTTAGTTTCCAACTTATACCGCTGCATCCGTATGAGTTGCAATTTCTTCAAAAATCTACTATCAGTCTTAATCATTCTATCATGACTAGTATTTCATAAAATCAGGTGAGGGATAAGTGTTTGATGGCTTATCCAGCTCAGCAAAGAGGCTGTGGACAGGTGGGTGCGGCGGGCGTGTGAAAGCTGATAGCTGCTTCACTTTGACTGGTGGGGATGGGATGATGAACAGTGAAGCATCACTCCTCCGTTGTCTTGGATGAACTGGGTAATGGTTTTCAATGCTAGGACCCCGTTCTCTCGCTGATGGTGTCACTTAGAATATGATAACTGCAGACATTATGCCCTGTGAAGTTTAGATCCACACTAGTCAAGTTGTAAACACAGTTCACTGGGAGAACTCTTGCCCAGCATATGTGATGCCCTGGGTTTGATCCCTAATAACATTCACAACTTAAAAACTCCTAGGCCCTCTGAATGTGGGTGACAGTTGTATGGCTGGGGCAGACTGTGGGGCCACTGGCAGTGAGACCAGGATTTATCCCTACTGCTTGTTCTGGCTTTTTGGAATCCATTCTCTCTGAAGGGATATCTTGCTCAGCCTAGATAGAGTGGGGAGGGCCTTGGTCCTGCCTCAAAGCAATGTGCTAGACTTTGTTCACTCCCCATGAGAAGCCTTACCCTGGGGAGTAGATGGGGGGTGGAATAGGGGATAGGAGGGGGGAAGGTGGAGGGAGCAGGAGGAGGGGAGAGAGTGGGAAATGGATTTGGCATGTAAAATGAGGAAAGATAGTTTTTCTTTTAAAAAAATAAAAAACTCCACTTATTAATTTTTTTTGTCATTTTCTTGTTTAGTTTTTGTTTTCTGAGTCAGGGTCTCACGTAGCCCAGGCTTGCTTCAGACTTACTATGTAGCCAAGTCTGGCCTGCCACTCCTGATCCTCCTGTCTCCACCTCCCAAGTCCTGAGATTATAGGTGTGCCCTGCAGTGACCGGATACAACTGTGGCTTTTCTTTGTGGTACCAGGGATTGAACGAGGGTTTCACATACATGCTAGGCAAATGATCTATCACCGAGCACTTTATCATTTTTATAAATTTAGATATCAACAAAGTGGTTAGTCAAGCCCATTTTGAAGAATAGGCCAGTTCTTTGGTGTACCTCTGTTTATGAGCCAATTTCAAGCTACCACCATGATGGCACCCTTGAACACAGAGCTAAAAAGGGATATGAAGTAATGTGCCATTCTACTTAGTTCCCATACAGATTTAACGACTGTAGGAATACTGAAATGGAGCAAGATTACAAAGACTACAAAACAGTAAGCTTTGAATGTTTATCATCTTTGCTTATAATAATTATTTAGTGGTGGATTTGCAACATTTAATTGCTTAATAACTGTGTTTAGTCATTGTTGGTCAGTATTTGTACTGGTTAGATTTTGTCAAGTTGGCACACACCTAGACATATCTGGGAAGAGGAAATTTCAACTGAGGAATTATCTCCTCCATCAGGTAGTGGGCATTGGTGGTACATCTGTGGTGGTACTTTCTTGATTAGTGACGGATGTGGGAGAGATTGACTCACTCTGGGCAGTGCCATTCCAGGCTGTTGGTACTGGGCTATATAGAAAAGCAAACTGAGAAAGCCATGAGAAACAAACCAGCAAGAAATGTTTTTCTATGACCTCTGTATCAGTTCCTGCCTTGAGTTCCTGCCCTGACTTCTCTTCAAGATGTACTACAAGCTGTAAGCTGAATACCCCCTTTCTTTCCCAAGTTGATTTTGGTCATGGTCTTTATCACAGCAGTATAATGTAGACTAAGACAATATTCATTTCCCAAGCTGGTATAAGGAAGTTTCAGTTCACTTGGAGGAAACAGACAATAGGGGAGGGCCAGTAGGGGTCTGCAGGACTCTGAGCTGCCTCCTTTTGTCTTTGAAGATTGGCGTATGAATCTGGGTAGAAACACAGAGAGTTCAAGATAGGTATGGAAATACCACATTTTCTGGAAGTGTCTACACCGTATTAGGTATTATGAACAGCCTAGGGGTGATTTATTTGGCTCAGACTTTCATATCACTGTTCCTCAATGAAGGAAGTCAAGACAGGAACTCAACAGGGCAGGAACCTGGGGGCAGGAGCTGGTGCAGAGGCCATGGAGGGGAGCTGCTTACTGGCTTGCTTTCCCGGGCTTGCTCAGTCTGCTTTCTTATAGCACCCAGGACCACCAGGCCAGGGAGGGCACCACCCACAATGGCCTGGGCCCTCCTACATCAGTCACTAATTAAGAAAATGCCCTGCAGGCCTGCCTGTAGCCTGATCTTGCCGAGGCATTTTCTCAGTTCAGGCGCCCTCCTGTCCAGTACCTTTACCTTGTGTCAAGCTGACATAAAACTTGCCAGCACAAACATCTATATTTGTTGTGAGTGATTTTGTTTTCCTTTCAAAAGAAAACCTATTCTGTGCAGTTTTCCCTCAGTACCCTTGGAGCTTTGGTTGCTGAACACCCCCTCCCCACCAAAGATACGAAAACCCCCAGATGCTCAAGTCTATATATAAAATGGTACAGTGTTTGTATGGAAGCTACAAACATCCTCTTGTATACTTTAAATCATCTCTTTATTTTAAAAAATAAAATAAGTCTTTAAAAATCTATTCTATTCAAAGATGCTGTAAAAAATCTTTATATAAATTTGTGGAAATTATGTTAACTATGTAAAGATTTGTTACATTTATTTATGCTGCAGAATTTACTTTAACTGCGTATGGTGTATTGCATTTGTTTAGTAGTATAAAAATGTATGTTTAACTATGTAAAGATGTGTTGCAATTGTTTCGCCTTGCCTGCCTAAGGCACCTAATTGATCTAATAAAAAGCTAGACAGGCGAGGGATGGGTGGGGCTGGCAGGCAGAGAGAATAAATAGGAGAAAGAAGAGAGAGAGAAGGAGAAGAGAATGAGGGAGAAAAAGAGGGAAATGCCCAGGCCAAAAGCCACGCAGCCAACAGCCAGCCAGACGCTGGAGGAAGCAGGAAAGTAAGACATACAGAAAGAAAGGCAAAAGCCCACAGGCAAAAGGTAGACAGAGAAACAGGTTAATTTAAGTTAAAAGAGCTAGCAAGAAATGAGTCTAAGGTAGACTAAGCATTCAAAACTCAAAAAATAAGAAGTCTCCGTGTCGTGATATGGGAACTGGTTGGTGATCTAAAAGGAAAAGTTTACTACATATAAAGAAAATAGCCAGAGAAATAGCTCAGCTGTCAAGAGTGATGCCTGCTCTTTCAGAGGATGACCATTTCATTTGGTTCCCAGCATCCTTGTCAAAGGTTCACAAACACCCGCATCTCCTGCTGTAGGGTTACTGACAACTTTCTGGCTTTGTCAGTGTCTGTACTCCAGGGCATACACCCATATACACACATAAACACACAACTAGAGTTAAAGTAAATATTATTCTTCAAAAGCTTCACCTTGCATGATGTAGCAAATAACCAGAAGCAAGTTTAGCCAAACATGATGGCACACGTGATCCCAGCACTCAGAAGGCAGTGAAAGGTGAATCTCTATGAGTTCAAGGCCAATCTGGTTTATATAGATGGTTTCAGGCCAGCCAGGGCTACATAGTAAAACTTTGTCTCAAAAAAAAAAAAGAGCAAGTTCAATATTCTATGATACTACAGCTGTACCTACAGCTATATTTATGTTTCTGATATGGACATGTTATTACTAGATTTTCTATATTATCAAATATTTCTGGTACAAAATTCCTACTAAAGATCTAGTTATATATAATGATTATTACACAATAAACAGTGAAAATAGGTATAGAACAAAATCGTGCATGCAATATAATCCCCAAATTTACAAATATAGAGTTGAAGAGAGAATACTAAAATTATACTAATGATTATCTGTGTTTGTCATGAGTGATTTCTGGTTTTCTTTAAATAATTTTCAACATTGTCTCTAAAATTTTAAAAAAATTTATTTTTGTGCATTTGTGTTATGCCAGCCTGTAGGTGCATGCACCACTTGCATGCCTGGTGCCAGCAGAAGCTAGAAGAAGGCACCCGATCCCTGGAACTGGAGCTACAGATGGTTGTAAGATGCCTCGTGGGGTGCTGGGAACCAAACCTGGGTTCTCTGGAAGAGTAACAAGTGGTCTCGATTACTGAGCCATCTCTCTAGTTGCTGTCAGTCTCATTCCCTCCACTGCCCACCCATGGTGTCTGTGGAGAATGTATCACGGGGCCCCTGAGGACACTGAAATCTACATATGGGTAAGTCTGTGTGTAAAAAGGAGCATTGTTTACACAGAAACACACTTATCCCCTGCTTTGAATCATCTCTAAATTACTCAGAACTCATGACTGTTGATGGAAGTTTCTGTCCCACCAGGTCCCACAGTCGTTCAGTCCCAAAGAAACACAGTATCTCAGGCTTCTTATTAACTCTTATAACTTATATTAGCCCATAATTCTTGTCTGTGTTAGCCATGTGGCTTGGTACCTTTTTCAGCGAGGCAGTCACATCTTGCTTGCTCTGTGTCTGGCTTCCTCTGTGTCTGGGTGACAACTGCAGACTGAAACTTCCCTTTTCCCAGAATTCTCATTGCCCTGCCTCTACTTCCTGCTTGGCTACTAGCCAATCAGTGTTTATTTAAAATACAAGTGACAGGGTACAAATCATTGTCCCATAGCACCTTACACCACTGGTTATCAATCTATGGGCAGCAACTGCTTTGGGGTTACAAATCAGATATCCTGCATATCAGATATTTACTACTAATATTTAAAATACAGATATTTACATTTTATAACTAGCAACAAAGATAATTTTACGGTTGGGAGTCACCACAGCATTAGGAACTATACTTAAGGGTCACAGAGTCAGGAAGGTTGAGAACCACTGCAAATCCCATGGGAATAACTGTGTCCAGAATGAAGCAAAAAACATACTTTCCAGGCCAATAAAGATATATTATTTTCAAATGTTTCCTTTCCTTATTTGTTTTGCATCAGGGTCTCATGCAAGCCAGACTGGCTTTGAACTCACCATGCAGCTGAGAATGACCTTGAACTCCTGATCTTCCAGACTCTGGTTCAAAAGGCTCCCTGTGCTTGTCTCTAATATTTCAACCCGCGGTTCATTGAACCAGTAGCAGCCGAGCACTTAGGAATAGAAGGCAGACTATGTAATTTAAATTTATTTTTATTACTGTGTATAGCATTATGGGTGGGGCACATGTGCCACAGTGTGAGTTTGTGGAGGTCGGGAGACAACTTCGTGGCTTCCATTCTCACCTCTCACTTCTGTGTGGGTGCTGAAGATCAAAATCGTCACAATTGTGTAGCCAGTGCTTTACCACGGAACCATCTCGCCCATCCTGACTCCAGCTAAATTTAAAGAGGTTGACTTGTGAGTCCATAGCTAGGTTATGGTGGAGTGTAGCATTTGCAGACACAAATATTGAAAACATTTTTCCAAAAAAATTTCACAAAATAAGTAATAAAAAAATAAAACTGAGTTTACTGGAATTTACTTCCTAGTCAGTTTGAGAAAGTAAACAAAAATAGCTGCCCATGAATTAGTTAGCAAAAGAAGCTGCTAATGGGAAATGGTTACAATGAATGAATAAGTTTATATTTGAATTTTTATGCAAAGTATATGAGTGCATGCATGCGTGCGTGCGTGCGTGTGTGTGTGTGCATATGCATTCTGGAGGGAAGTAGAGCAGTTTGCTTGCTTAGAGGATCTTCCTTACAAGTCACTATCTGTTCTGGTGATGTTGAAAAATTTGTTCTGCAATACTGAAGTTCATGTCCAACAATTTGCCACGTTATCAGGAAGTGGGGGTCAACATCTTAAGCATAACGGTGCTTTAATTTTTAATTACACTTTCTGACATTACAATCAATATTTACTAAGCGGGCATAAAAACAAAAATGACACCCCGCTGAGTGCTCTGTGAATTATTCAAAGGAAAGATTTTAGGATAATGAAGCCAGGCCTCCAGTACGGCTTGGAGATGTCTCTGCTACCGTTCCCTACTGCTGTGTTTCCACGACCCTGTTCCTGGGTCCTGACCTCATCCCTTTGCTCTCTTTCTGTTTTTTCTTTGGCTCTCAGAGTCTCCTCCTCAGCATGATGGCAAGTGTGATTGCAGCCTGGCTCTTTCAGTTTCTTCTTGAGGGGTTTTCATCCTGATTGAAGGGAGGGCTGTCAGAAGGTGGGCCTCTGCTGCTGCCTGGGGTCTCTAAGCAGTCGCACTTTCCTGAACAAAAATTGTACACTGAGAAAAAAAATCTTGTGAGATTGAATTGATCTGACTCTCTATTTGGAGGGTGATTTAGGATTATAAATGCAATTTTTTGACCTTTAGCAAAAATAAATAATATTGTAGGGCTCATTGGGTCTGTCAAAAGATCTCTTCTACTATAGCTCAAATTATTGGGTTGTTGCTATTTGTTTGTTTGTTTGTTTATCAGTTTTAAGACTGAAGAAAGACTCACTGGTTAAGTGTTCATGCTGTTCTTCCAGAGAATTCAAGTTCAAATCCCAAAACCCACTTTAGGTGGTTTACAAACTGCCTGTAACTTCAGTCCAGGGGAATCTGATGTCATCTTTTGGTTTTTGCAGATGTGCATTTATGTACTACATGAGAGAGAGAGAAATCAATTTTAGACTATGAGGATCATGAACAAAGATGTACACATGTAACATCTCAGGTAACTGACCCTTGGGTCTATTTCCTTCCTTTCAAAGAGTGTAACCTGAGCTCCTGAAAGAAGTAGGGGGGGGCCAGGGTGTGAGTCTGTGTCCTCTGCTCAGTCACCAAGATGTCCTCTCTGGAAAAGACACAAAGGCCAGTGCTTGAGAGAAAGTGGAAGGAAGGGAGGTCCTGAAGTGTTTGTAGCATTTCCAGAAAACAAGGTGAGGTGCTAATTTTCACCGGACTGGGGGGCAGTGGCCAAAGCACCTGCCATGGAAATTAGTGAAGTTTTGATTAAGAAGAGGAAGGGGAGACTGTCCAAATGCTTGTATTTGGTCAATGAGACAACAAAGTATCTTCACCGGGTATCTTTCCCAGAATCTATGTGTGTGCTTTAGAATCTAGGCAGACCCTGGGTTACATCTGGGTTACCCTGGTAAATGCGGATGTTGGAAAGTGTGATGGTGATTTGTGGGGCGTGGGTTGAGCTCAGCTCTTCGCCGTGGGCTGGTGACAAATGTAAGATACTGAGGTGGTCTGAATAGGAATCACCCCCATAGGCTCATATATTTGAATGTTTGGACATTAGGGAGTGGTGCTACTTATTAGGGATTAGGAGGTGTGGCCTTATTGGAGTAGATGTGGATTTATTGGAGGAATTGTGTCACTGGGGGTGGGCTTTGGGGTTTCAGAAGCCCATGCCAAGCCTAGAGTCACTCTCTTCCTGCTGCCTGCAGATCTGGATGCAGAACTTGCAGCTCCTTCTCCAGTAGTAGCTCCTTCTTCATGTCTGCTTGCCTGCTGCTTCCCATCATGCTGATAATGGACTAAACTTAGGAAGCTATAAGCAAGCCCCAATTAAATGATTTACTTTAATAGGGTTTCTGTGGCTATGATGTCTCCTCACAGCAATGGAACTGGCTAAGACAGGTACCTCTTAGATACCAAAGGTGACACTGTTGGTGCGTCTAAGAGATGACACATCAGGTGGAGTATTATAAAGGAGCCTTAGTCAGGGTACAAAATGGACAATGGGAAATCACATCCCAGTGAAGAAGCACAGTAGACAACTTCAAGCCACAAAAAGTTCAAAAATAGCACAAGGCAGCTTCCTATCTTGCGTAACTGGCTGTTGAGAAGCAGCAACAATGCGTGAGGCTCTAAAGAACGTTGCACATTAGTTGCACATGGTGTTGGAGATCAGTTTTGACAAAAAGACCACTTACCAGCATAGGGGCATGGGCATCAGAAAAATAGACAACATGGGGTTACCTATAACCCCAGAGTTTTAAAGGCAGAGCCAGGAGGAGAGAGAGTTTAAAGACAGAATAGAAAACTGATTCATTCACCACTGAGGCTAAACAAGGTCCCCAAGGTCACACTGGAGGTGAGTGCTGACCAGAACCAAACCTCTTCTCCACTGCTGACCCAAGAGTAGAACACTCCTTGGGTGACAAGAATTCTACTTATCTTCTACATGTACTTAATTTAAAATTCATCTTCTGTAAGAAAAAATACTAATATGTGGTGTGTGTGTGTGCATGTGTGTGCACACACGTACCCCCCACATATGTGTGACTGTCTGTGGATGACAGAAAAGGGCATCAGATTCCCTACAGAGGACTTACAGATGGTTTGTGAGCCACTAGATGTGGGTGCTGGAATCAAACTCTGGGAGAGCACCCAGTGCTCTGAATGACTGAGCCGTCCCTCCAGCCCACAGTTCACCTTCATTTCACCACGTACCGTCCACACAAAAAACCCCGATTGCTCCCCCATGCCTTCCTCACAAACATTATTATTACATTTTCACATTACTAGTGCCATTGTCACATATTAGTATTATTAAATATCATGTATGGGTTTCCCTTGGATCTTTGTAGAGAAGTGTCATAAGCGAGGTGGTTGGAATGACAAAAAATTGATCCTCTTACAGCTCTGGAGGACAATCACAATCTTGACTGGGCCCCTATTTTTGAGGTACACGTGGGAATCCTTCCATTTTTTTAGTGTGTGGCACCATACTTGCTATTTCATGGCTGGCTACTGCATCTACCCAGCTTCTGTTCTCTGGCCCTGTGACTTTCCTCCTTGTGTTTTTCTGTTCTCTTGAATTTCATGCCCTATAATAAGCTCGGCCATTGGACTTAGTGTCCATTTAAATTCTAGTGTTCCCCTCACTGTAGCTTAGTGCCAAGCTAGACCTTGTGCCAAGCTCTGTTATGTACCCTAGACAGCTTTCAAGCTCTATCTTCCTGTTGAATGGGAACTGCTGGAGCTTGTGCCAGCCACGGCTATAACCAGGCATGTCAAGCCACTGTGTCCCCAGATTAGCTATCTCTCTGCTTCCCCCTGAATGACTTCTGCCTCTCATCAGGGTCCTCAGCACAAGGCCCAGGTCCCAGTGAGGATGACACAATTCCTCTTGTTTCCATCAGCCCTGTGTTGCTGAGGTTTCAAGAGGCCCTGGTTTCAGAGCACTACAGTCACAATACCTTACAGACTTAGAACCATCTTCTGGGACTGGATCCAGCAACTCAATACTGAGGAAGCCGTGGCTGAAGGGAAACCAAACACCGCAACCTCTTCCAGTGGATGCCTCTTACAGAGGGAAAGTTGGTGCTCACCTCTCACCATGGTAAAGCTCTCTTTTCCCCCATCTCCCTGCAGCAAATAACTCTTCCCCTTGATTTACCCCCTCCAGGGATGTCTCAGCCTTACTCAGGAGCAAAGGCTCCCCACAAGAACCTCAGACTTCTTATGTAACCCCCAAAGACACCAAATGAGCTCAGCCTCTAACACAAATAGTTCTATTCTCGATGGGTGCATATGTTCCCAACGAGTGGTTGCTTTTCACATAAAATGTCTTGAACCTCCTTTCCACAGCTGTCTATAAACTGTTCTGTGCTGTGTGCATGGAGATAAGGATTCTATAAAATCTACAGGGAAGGCTACCACAGCCTTCAGCCTGTGACTGTACTTGCAAAGTTGATGCATTCTTGGACTTATGGGGGTAGGTCAGTGGTAAAGTACATAATTAGCGTCATCAGGCCCCTGAATTTGATCCTAAGAACTCATAACGAAACAACGTAAGCCAGGCATGGTGGCTCTTGCCTATATCAGCACTTGGGAGGCAGGGAGGAACAGGAGTTCAAGGCCATCACTGGCTACACAGCGAGATTGAGGCCAGCCTAGGCTATGTGACTTTGTTTCTTTAAAAAAAAATAAATACCAGCAACAAAGACTTCAGTGTAAGTAGTTGTATCCAAGAAGGGGTAATAAATTCAATCTTTATCCACCCATTCCCAACTATGCTTGATAACATTTGCTCCCGGGAAGAGGCTCCCAGTTTTCTGGCCTGTCCCAGGCATGAATTCAAACCCTGGCACAAAGACCAGGAGCTTAAGGTAGAATCATGTTGGTGTAATGAGCCGGATACATGTTTAGTCTTAGACCTATTCTCTCACAGCAAAACACACTCAGACTTCTACTATCATGGCGTAGTGGATGAAACTGAATGGAGAGATATGATGGTTGGGACTTAGTTCTGGTTCTACTGTGTGGGCAAGCCAGGCCGCCATCCCCTGGGCCTTGTGCCCCATCTGTGAAAAGAAAAGCTTGGATGCATCTGAATTCCCTCTGCTCTCCATGTCCTGTTCCAATTTGTCTCTGTAACAAAGAAGCTTGGGTGAGGAAGAATGCCAATCCACCGAACAACTAACTCGTTAAAATAGAAGCATCTCATTAATGTGTTTCTGGAGAACTGAATTCTTAAAAATAGGGAGGCATATGGGAGGGGAGAGGAGGGCCAGCTGCTGTGTTCTCCTCTGTAGAGAGAATGAGAGGGTGTGGGCTTAAAGTATGCCAAAAGGGATTTATTTAAATTAGACATTAAGAAAGTTGTGAGACAATGCAACGTGCTACAACCCAGGATTCTAGAGCCTGCTATATAAAGA
This sequence comes from Ondatra zibethicus, assembly GCA_004026605.1. Lineage (NCBI taxonomy): Eukaryota > Metazoa > Chordata > Mammalia > Rodentia > Cricetidae > Ondatra > Ondatra zibethicus. The sequence continues at coordinate 156,683 of PVIU01001344.1, read as the reverse complement.
CATTTTTAAAAGCATGCGTTTTATTTTAATTCATATATATATATATATATGTATATATAGTCTTTTGTATATATACTGTATTTCAGCATAAAGCAAGAAAATATAGTTAGGTCTTTCTAGGAGAAAAGAAGCTGCTATTCCACACCATTCACCATCTCTGACTTTGGCCATGGCAGGCATCACCGATTCATCATGGCTCTCTTCTTGTTGAAGCCTAAGCAAGTCCTCATCATTTATGTCAGCGTCACAATCCAGGCAGCTACTGCCAATCAAGCCCAGTTGGCCAATGAAGTTGAAATTCTCCGTCCCTCACAGGCTGTGCTCAGTGATTTGTACAGAATTCTACACACTGATGTTTCTGATTTTCCTCAACAACACAGTCATGTGGCCCTGCCCAGGAGCTTCAGTATGTAAGATTGTCTGTTCTTATAAAAATTTAGATTCAAGGTCCCTTTCCCAAAGATTCTAGTTATTACAGTAAGAGGTCAGGGCCATACATTTAACCAAGTTGTCCATGGACTTCTCTCTAGGCAGCATTGGCAAGGTCACAGAGAAGATCCAGAGACCTGGGTGGAGGATAGGTGTTAAACATTTCCATGTTCTGCTCTGAGTTGTGTCTGCTGAGGCCTATCTGAAGTCCAACTTCCAGGTCTGCCTAGACCCAGCTCAACTTTGATTACAGAAAGTAGCCCTTTCTGGTGGCTTTTCCAGACTAGCTCCCTAGCAGACGTTCAGGTCAGAGTGAAACCCAAGAACCCACCCTCCCATTTCTTATTACCTGCTCACCAGTCAGGAAGCTTTGCTATTCATTCACCTGTAATTCTGCTCACCACTGCCTCTGATAGTTCACATCCACAAGACTGAGTCAACCCTGGTCTCACTGCTGCCTCTGATGTTCACAGTCACATGACTGAGCCATCCCTGGTCTCACTGCTGCCTCTGATGTTGACTATCGTATGACTGAGCCATCCCTGGGCTTTTCTAGTTAGGAAGAAATTCTTTCCTTCTTCTTGCTTTGCAACCAACTTTCTTTATAGCAGAACAAAATCATCTCCGCACTTTTTTTGTTTTTTAGCTCCCTAGATATATCTGTTTCAGATCCGTATAGGATATTGGTAACAGATCAAGGAGTTGATTCCATCCAAGTCTATCTTAGTAAACCAATGAGTTTCTTGGGGTTCCTTACAAGAGTATGGATGACACAGGCAGTTATAGCAATAAAAGTCCACTCCGAAATTCCTGTCCATCATTGTTGTGGGGATTTAAACCTTGCCTCTTGGAGAGAAGCTCCTTAAGGCACAGATGTTAAAGGGAGGGGACACAGGATATTTTAAGGCAGATGTTAAGAGGGTGGTGAAACAACAGGGTGTTTCCAAGGGGAAGCTCATGAAGACACAGGATATTTACAAAGAAATAAAACAACCTGCTGTTCTAAGGGAGGGTGAAACATCGCACCTTCGTAGAAGCACCTTAAGCTCAGGAACTAAACAATTCAGTGGGCTTCAAGAAGTCCCTAAAACAAACTGGATTTTCTAGTCTCCTTCTTCCCCAAGCATATTTAAGCTGACAGGACAGCTGAGAAATGTTCTTAGACAAGCCGAGGGCCTGAAGAAGCAGACACCAGTCAAGCTGCCTGGAAGACGCTCAGACCAACTGAGCTACCTGGAAAGGACACTCTCCAACCTGTTAAATTGCCTTCAGACTGCTCAGTGGACTCCGGGTTTCCAGTTTTTGTGAACTATCAGCTAAGCTGCGGTGGGCTTTGGTGATGTAGCTGTCTTTGAGTCTTTCCTGCTTCAGTACGTAACCTCTCACCCATATCTTGTAAATAAACTCAATAAAACTCATTGGCATACTAACTTGGACTTTGTTGGTATCCTTACGTTTGTCTGCAACTGGTTCCCTACCTGGGTTTTGTAGTTGCTTGTTCATGTCTCCCCAGGAAGAGTATCACTATCAATCACCCCTACAAATGTATATCTATTCAGCACTCTAAGAAAGGGAGCTAATGACAAGGATAGTGTTATAATACTTCAAAACTGGTCAGAACGAAGCTAGAGCTAAGATATAAAGAAATAGCACAGTCTTCAACTGGCCACAACAGACTCTAGCACTCAGCTGCATAATCCTAGTGGGTTCAGTAGGCTTAAATACAGACCCCACCAAGACGTTCTTTTATATAGCGAAAGAGAGTTCATAGATGTGATTAAGGATCATAGGACATAAAAATCATCCTGATCTGTCTAGGCTTTCTCTAAATAAAATCACAGGTGTTCTCACAACAGGAGGCAGAGGGGAATTTGACCACAGAAAAACAGAAGGCAACGTAACCATGGAAGCAAAATGCTAGGCTGCTGGTTTTGAAGGTAGGAAAGAGGGGCAGGAGCCAAGAAATGTATGTGTGTCTAGAAATAGAAGAAGTAAGGATACAAAACTCTACCTGGAGTTGCCAGAAAGGTCACAGCCCTGTTAATAGTCTGGTTTTATTGTGAAATTAATTTAGAGCTCTGACCTGTAGAACCACACAAGGCTACATTTATGTTATTCTAAGCCATAAGATTCTCAGTAATTTGCTACAGCAGCCACAGGAAGTCAGCACATCTGGGAATATTAGACTGCAGATGGCTGAGGGAGGGCCTGAGGTATGAGAGCATTAGGTACCGCATATGCTGTTGGAGCTGGCCTGTGCTCCCCTTTGGAAGAAGCTGGGATTGAGTGTCTGAGAATCTTCAAAGACAGGGATAGGACAAAGCAAAAGTGAGGTGTTTCTAGAAGAGACCACCTGGCCAGAGTTAAAAATAAGCTATAGTCAGACCCTACGTACATCCCTAGGACCTGATATAGTGCCGAAGGATATGCACAGCATATATAGCATACATACAAAAGCATCCTGTGTATAACCAGACCTCTCATACTGCACTTAGGAGGCAACTACAGTGAGCTAATTAAACTCCCGAGTCAAGGGCTTCTTTGCCTTGTTGGCACTGAGTACTGCAAAAATAAATAAGCCCCATTTCCTCTCAAGTCTCTTATCCTTTTCCCATCGTGCACCCAGATAGCCCTTAGGACTCCTTTTCCCTCCCCTGTCCCTCCCTCCCTTCCGTTCTTCTTTCCTGATCTCAAACTCACTATCCTTCTGCCTCAACAACACACCTGGCTCCATTGGAGTCATGAGCTGATACCGACAAAAGCTGGTTTGTAAAAATAAATGGGCCCTTGGGGTCCCCTGTTATAAGACCCAAACTGCTGATCTCCATGTCGAGAAGATATTGGCCTAAGGATGGACACTTAGGCCCATGGCATAGAACTGCGCATAGGACTGCACATACAGAAATAAACACTGGAGATGGGGTTAATTTGCTTTTGGCAAGGTTATAAAGATAATTCAATGAGGAAGAACTAGTCTCTCTGTTGAATAGCGCTTGGACAACTGGATAATGATACACAAAAGAATGAACGGTGACCCCTATCTCACACCCTATGCAAAATTAACTCAAACTGGCTCATAGGCCTCGACAGAAAATACAAATCTGCTTAACCCTTGGAACAAAGCCTAAGATTAAATATTTGTGGCTTTGGGTTAGGCAACGGCTTCTTACATAAGACACCGAAAGTGCAAGCAGTTTAAAAAAAACAGAATGGAAACTATGTATGCTTCAAAGGATGCTGTTAAGAAAATGAAAAGACAGCCTACACAGAGAACATATTTGCAAATTACATACAAGGGACTTGTGCCCAGCATATATGATGAATTACAATAAAAAATATTTCTACATAGGCAAAAGATTTAAACGTATGTTTCTTCAAATAAAATAAACATATTGTCAATGAGCCCATAAACTATTCATCATCATTAGTCGTTAAAGAAATATAAGTACATAATTTCATACTCACAATGATGATTAAAATTTAAAAAGGTTAAAATACAGAAAGTATTGTTGAGGACACATACTGGCAGGAGCGTAAAAGGGCTCAGCCTCTATGTTAAACAGCTTGGTAATTTCCCCCCAAATTATATGAAGTTACCAGATGTATTAGCTACTTTTTTTCTTGCTGCGATCAACTACTTGACAAGCAGTTTAAGAAAGGAAGGGCTTCATAGACCTTACAGCTTGAGAGGATACGGTCCATGGTCCACGGTGGTGAGGGCAGTGCGGTGCAGGGATGGGAGGCCCAACGTCACACTGTGTCTGCAGTCGGGAGGCAGGGAGTGCGTGGGAAATGAAGCCTGCCCCCAGTGACTCACTTCCTCCAGTGAGGCTCCACCTTCTAAAGGTTCCACAACCTTCCAAACAGCTGGAGATCAAACACTAGAGCCTACGAGGAACATTTCACATTTGAATGCCAGCGCCATGGGATTCTGTGATTGCATTCCTTGGTGGACAGACACGACGGGGAACTGAAAATCATAACCACACAAAAACTTATTCACACATATTCACAGCAGCACCACTCATTAACATTATAAAGTGTCCATAATCTAAATGTCAATCAACAGGTAAATTGAGAGGCCCATTATGAGGTACCAATCCAACACAATGTCACTTGGCCACAAAATGCCATGAAGTGGTAGTCACCAGCATGGTCACTGAACCTTACAATACTATGCTAAGTGAAAGAAATCAAATACAAAGACCACTTAATGTGCGATATTATTCATATGAAGTATCTAGAATAGGCTGATCTGTAGAAACAGGTGCTAGATTAGCAGCTCCCACAGAGTGAGCATGAAGTGTTGAGAAAGGAATGGAGAATATCTGTTAATGGATATTTTTGGTGAGGGGACAGGAGTGATCACTAAAGTCCTTGTAACTAGAGCTGGAGAGATGCTCCAGCCATTAAAGGCTCAGATTCATGTCTAAAACCTACATAACTGGATAGCTCTGATGGAGGTGGAATGCTGAGACTATCCTAAGAAACTGAATTGTTGGCTTTTAAAGCCTAGATTCTATGGGATAGGAATTATATCTTGATACAGCTATTACTTTAAGATCTATTTTAGCTTTAAATTATGTATATGTGTGTGTATCTGTGACTGGGTATGTGTGTGCAAGACAGGTGACAACAGAGTCCAGGAGAGAACATTATCACATAGAGTCCAGAAGAGAGCATCATCACATACCCTGGAACTGGTATTACAGGCAGGTGTGAGCTTCCCAACATTAGAGCTGAGATTTGAACTTGGATTCCCTCCAAGAGCAGTCAGTGGTCTTAACCAATAAGTCATTCCTCGGCCCCCAGAGTTGTTATTTTTAAAAGAGAGGGGGAGGTTGGGAGGTTCCTAGATTTCTTAGGGAGCTCAAGAGCCATGTTCATAGTTAAGCAGCCTGGAATAGCACTCTCATACTTTCCGTAGGAACATCCTTCCGAGGCTACCTGTCCTGATCAGTGTGCACCAGGGCCTGCACATAACACTTACCTCAAGCACACTGGCCTAGACAATCTCACTGCCACTAGAATGTTCTCCCTACAGTCTTGGAAGGGATGCTTGGCTGGAAGGTTGCAGAGTACATGATTATACCTAGCTCCGTGTCCAGCCTGCAGAGTAGGGGCATCCTTAGACAGCCTGGAGCTGGTGTTACAGGCAGGTGTGAGCTTCCCAATGATAACACTGCAAATTCTCTCCAGGAGCCGTCAGGGGTCTTAACCACTAAGCTGTTTCTCAGTCCCCATATTTGTTATTTTTAAAAGAGAGGGAGAAGTTGGGAGGGTCACCTTACCTTTGGAAATGAAACCACTTAACTCAGGAATGGGAAACATAAGAGGAGGGGTTGGATACTAAGCCACAAAAATGAAGGCAAGTGACCCTTATGATGTCACATTTATTTTGTGGGGTTTTTCTCCCCCTCAAATTTCTGCAGATAAACCAGAAAGTCTAATCACTGTTCCTCTCCTTTCTCTTGACTCTTGTTTGCAGATCCCTTTGGCATCTGTGTGTAATTATCTCTCAGATCTCTGCTGCTACCAACCCACATTTCAATTAGCAAAGGCAAGACATTAGCAGGGGCCTTAATTCTTCTTTAGATGGTTCTACTTTCCTGGGAAACTATCGAGATCATAAAAGCTTTGGTAATAAAAAAGAACAGGCTTTGGAACAGGGCAGATTTAAATATGAATCTCAGTTCTGAGGCTTATATCTCTGTATCTGAAAATGAAGCTCACATTAACTCAATGAGGGTCACAGGGGTGCCAGCAAAAGCCTGTTTACGCTCAGCACTGTGACAGAATTTAGGAGATGGTCAGTAGAGGAAGGCTGGCGTGGGAAGGAGCCATTGACACTGAAGGTCTTTGAGAAGAGAGCAGATGTGTGCTTGAAAGCGCTTGTTCACTGCCCTTAACAGTTGGCTATCTTCAGGATGGCCACCCCCACCACCATGACAGGACTTGGGGCCGGGAGAGGAAGGCTTGATTCTGGAACCACATCTGAAAATGGCTATGTTCAGGACAAAAGCTTTTGCACCCTCTGCCTTTGCAGACTCTGAGACCAATGCCATGCTCTAGTGTTGCACCGAAGCTGGTAAAACTGCCCTGTTTTCATGACCAATACAGTTAACTTCACAGAAAACAAAAAGCCATGGGAATGCTGTGTGAAGTCAATGTGGGTATTCCCAGTGGCTTGGAGAAGCAGATGAGCCCTACGTAAGGAAATGGAGGCTTAAATATGTTATCAACCACTGTAAGAAGGGACTGTCAATGGCTTAGTGGATAAAGCGCAAGCTATGCAGTCATGTGTATCTGAGCCGGGGTCCCCAGCATCCACTTAAAAGCCAGATGTGGTGGCTCATCCCTACAACTCCAGCACTGGGGTGAAGGTGGGGTGGAGACAGGTGGATCCCAGGGGCTTGCTATCCAGTCTGGGAAAAACAGCAAGTTCTGTATTCAGTGAGAGGCCATGTCTCAACAAACAAGGTAGATTATGACAGAAAAGTACACCCAAAGCCAGGCAGTGGTGGCGCACGCCTTGAGGCAGGTAGATCTCTGTGAGTTTGAGGCCAGCTTGGTCTACAAGAGCTAGTTCCAGGCTGGTTCCAAAGTTACAAAGAAACCCTGTCTCGAAAAACAAAAATCAAAACAACAACAAAAAAAACATCCAAACTCAACCGCAGGTGTCCTTACACACATGAACAGAGAAACCCACCTGTGCACACACTGTTGCATATAACACATATACTCATAACAAGAAAGGGAGGGTGATGTGCGTTATAAACCATGTAACTATGAAGATAGACTTCAGAAGAATGGAATCCTGATGTTTCTAAATTACACATTCATTAGACTATATGCATATATATTGAGAACCTACTACTAAGTGTTACTGGAACTATTTTCTCCTTACTTCCAAATGTTTCCAAATGGGGGAGCAATCATTAGTGTAAACACTTGTGGTTTATTTCTGTTCTCACCCATGTTTTTCCTGGACACACACAAAAGTAGAGTGTGTGTATGTGTGTGTGGGGGGGTTGTCACTTGTCTTCTGTGTGTGTGAATTTGTTCATGGTAGTTGAACTTGGCCTGAGAAGACATGGATCCTAATGGGAAGCCACAGGAAGAGTTACAGTCTCCTGCCCAGGCCTGTTTTTGCCTGAGCACTCACTTCCACCTCCAGGCATCTTTCTCCCTGGCAGACTATGTCTTTCACAAATGGGGACGGTCCTTCCTTCAATATCAGAGACCTCGAAGTCTCCCGGGTTTCCCCCTCCTTCTCTGAGAGCAGATCCTCCTCTGCTTTCCTGACTCAGAGTGGAGAGGCCGCCCCCAGCTTGTAAACTCTTCTTCCGTCTTGTCCTTTGCTTCGGGCCTTTAGAACCCAGCTTCTTACTGGGTTAAAGCTCCTACCCTCCTCTCCTTCCGTCCTCACACAGGGTTCTGCCCTGACCCTAGCAGACCCATTCCCACCTTCCCTCCCCTGTGCCTCCCTATTCTCCTTCTCTCTAAAATCCTGGCAGGCACAGCTACCTCAAAGGGAATCCAAGGAAGGGGTGAGAACTCTTAGAGACAAAGGGGGCCTTTGTTTTCCTGCACTTTCTCTCCTGGCTCCAGCTCCTCCGAAGAGCAGTACCCACACACTCTAATGTTAGCGTTCACCCATTGATCCACAGCACATGGCCTTCCCTTCCCCACCATCTGTCAGCGACATAACTGCCTGGCAGGGCTGACTACAGACTGTAAATAAACCAATAGTCTCAACTTCTGAGGGAAAAACCAAGCCCAGAAATTATGTTAATTCCACTCTAACCCATTTGCATGCATATATTAATATGAATCATGTTAGCGCTCCAGCTGCCTCCCTGTTACAAGTAATCTTCAGTAGTAAAAACATCAGGTTGAAATAATCAAACTCCTTTCCCTAACCTTGCTTAACTACAGCAGGGAATCTGCTGCAGGGACTGGGGATTTAAAGCCCCAGGCAACTCAGTTCCCTTAACATGGATATTAATGGTGATTTCCCCCTAAGACGATGGCAAAAGCGTGGGGCTATGGCGCTTAGAAGTTATTTAGGAGATCCTAAAACCCAAGTGCACAAATTCACGTGCTCACCAAGCCAGTGCAGGCCACGTTCCAGTGAGAGTTGGTTCTTAGGTGATTCTTGAGCAGGTGGGCTGCGGCCACGAATTTGTGCAAATGTAAATGATCTTCTAAATATAACGTGCTTGGGAAAGAGACGTCACGCTCGGCTTTCCAAACGGTGGGGGAGGGGACGCCTGGAAGCCCCATTGTTTATTCAGTTGGTTTTGAATGCAAGCCTCCTAGCCAATGTTTTGGAAAATCTATTCCATTACCCCAGGAATGGGAAGAATCAAGAGTCCTGCAAGTTGGTTCTCTCTCCCAGCCTCCATTGTGAAGCCATCTGCAGAAAGGGAGAAACTTTGCTATGTTTGGGCCATCAGATGGGAAGGGTCACATTCTCATCTCTTAAGACATATTTTAACTGAGGTGTGATTAGCATGAAATTAAATGTGCAGCCTTTAGTTGTGCAGATGGATGGATTTTGATAACTGTATGTGTTCATATAACCAACAGCTAAGACATCAGAAAATTTCCATCATGCCAAGAAATTCTCACCCTCCCTGACTTAGCACAACTACAGATTTCTTTCCCATCTACATGGCATTAGTTTGGACTGTTCTAGACTTTTGCATAAGTAGAATCCTATAGTAAGCCTTTTCAGTAGGGCACAGTGGCTCATGCTTATAGTTTAAGTCTAAGGAAAGCAAATTTGTAAGTTCAAGGCTAGGATGAGTTCAAGCCTAGTTTGGGCAATTTAGTGAGACCCAGTCTGGAAATAAAAAGGTAAAAAGAGGGCTGGGATGTGCAGGCCAGTGGAGTACTTACCATGCATTCAAGAAGTCATGGGTTCAATCCCCAGCACTGAAAAAAGAAGTTGGATTTTTTTTAAAAAAAATAAAAATTAAAATTACAAGTCATGTAGACTTATTATTAAGAAAATAAATAAAAACTGGGTGTAGTGGCTCATACTTTTAATCCCAGCACTCAGGAGGCTGAGGTAGGTGGGTTTTTGTGACTTCAAAGCTAGCCTGATCTATATAGCAAGTTCCAGATCAACATGGGGTATAACAGAGAGACCTTGTCTAGAAAGAAGCAAAGAAAGAAGGAAGGAAGGAAGGAAGGAAGGAAGGAAGGAAGGAAGGAAGGACAGATGAACAGAAAGGAAAGAAGGAAGGAAGAAAAGAAAGGAAAGGAAAGGAAAGAAATATACGAGCAGCCAGTAATGATGACCTATGTCTCTAATCCCAGGACTCAGGAATTGAGGGAAACCGATTACTCTGAGTTCCACAAACCAGCCTAGACTACAGCATGCGATCTTGTTGTACAAACAAACAAACAAACAAACAAATAAATAAATAAATATTCTCTTTAAAGGACTAGACAAATTATGGGGGCGGCAGGAGCAGGGGAATCACAGCATGTATCTGATAAATACTGTAAAAATGTTTATCAATCAAGAATAAAAATACAAAGAAGCTAATCTGAAATGGTCAAACTTTATAAGAGATGATGCCAAGTAGCCTAACATCCACTTAAAGAAAGTCCTCAAAATATTTAGCCGTTCCATCTTCTTCCTGATTCTTGCTTGTAATGCAGTTACTGAATCATCCCAAGCAGCCCCCAGTGGCTGGACCAGATATAAAGTGCTAAGTGGAGATGGATTTTGTACTTTCAGACAGTGTCCTCAAGCCACATGGTTTCTACTGAGTAGTTACAAAGAGTGACCATACCTGTAGCCTCTGGGGCCCTTTGTATGGCTCAGCATGCAAAAAGGAGAAACTCAGAGAGTTCACGCCTAGGGCCACACACATAGAACAAAGGGGGTACAGACTGCAGACAAAGCTGCTCAGCCCACAAAGCTTTGTGGTTTGAATACAAGGGCATTGTGGTTTTGAATATGAAATACCCCCTTATAGGCTCACGTTTGAATGCTTGGTCCCTAGCTAGTAGTACAGCTTGGGAAGGTTCTGGAGCCTTTAGGAGGCAGAACCTGACTGGAGAAAGTGGGTCACTGGGGCCAGGCCTTAAGGCTCTGTAGCCTGGCCCACTTCCTAGGGTCTTCTATCACTTTGCTTCCAGAGTGTAGATTCAGTGTGGCCAGTCCCCTTCCTGTTCCTGCTACCATGCCTTTCCTGTCTGGCATCTTGATGTGTACAACACGCAAATATATAAGCAATAATTAATATCTCTCCCTCCCAAGCATTTGACATCTAGATGTGTATTTACATGTATGTAACAGATGTGTATTTACATGCATGCAACATGTAGTTACTTTGTCATCAACTATGACCAAATATCTGATAGAAACTCTGAAGGAGTAAGGTTTTTTATTTTGGCTCATAGCTTCATAGACTTTGGTATACAGTCCTTGGATGTTTGGGGTTTGGGGCCTGCGGTGAGAAGAAAAACTGGTGACAGGAATACAAAGCTGATCGAGTAAGAATTTGTTGGTTAATCAATTGATTTGCTTTCATAAATGTTGAAAGAGAGCATTAATATTTTTTAAGTTGACATTTTGGTACTTAAATAAGATTTTCCCCCCTGCTTGATGAACTTGGGTGTGTCTGTGCTGAGTTATTTGCTTTAGAAGCAGCTTCTGTTCTCTCTGCCAACCAGGGATGACTGTGGCCACAAGCTCTACTGTCCCTCCCCCATCTGTCCGCTCCTAGGAGCTGTCCTTCCTTCGGAGGAAGGACAGTGGAACTCATCATCAGGATAGACACCATCTGTGGTCCCCACACCTGCTGAGCAGAATCCCTGGAGTACTTATTAGGAACACAGGCTCGCAAATCAAGGGAAAAAAAATCAGATGTGCTCCATCATTTCAGCTGGAAAACTTTCAAAGGTAAAACAACTCTTCAGGTCAACATATTTACTGTTTGTGAAGCATATTTGATTCTTACTTGCTTTGATTCTAAAGCCCTTAGGAGTCTGTCTGAGCACCACTTAGGACTCGATGTTGTCCCATAAGGAAGCCGCCATCAGTTAGATGTCCAGAGTCACAAAACTTGGAAACAACCCACAATTTTCTAAATTTTAAAAGTTCAATGGTTTGTGGACCTTGTTTACGCAAAATACCAAAATCATGTTGGCTCCATCTTGACTTGCTGGCAGTCTTCCATTTGTCCTTTGGAGAGTTCTAGACAACTATTGCTTTGTAGAATTGTGCGCGTGCACACATGCACACACATACACACACACACATACACACAGAAGGAGGAAGGGAGGAAGGAAAGAGCGAGGTACCCTACTTGTGATGCCACCCATTTCTTTCTCTCTTAGAGATATTAACCCATGAGCCCTTGCTGCTCTGTTGAACACACCTGCCATCTGTAGGCAATCTCCCATCCTGCCATACACATCCTTGAGACTCAGAAAGATTGATAAAAGAGGAAAGAGAAAGGAATTTTCCTCTTCCTTCTTCAGGCTAAAGTTGAGCTTTCAGGTTTTTACTTCCTGGCTAGTAGGACTGCAAGCTGGAATAGTCACTGTGCCCAGAAAAACCCCTTCCCCGCTAAGAGGTTGCACAACTGCCTTGAGTGGGGCAGGGGACGTTCAATGGGAAGGTTGTCCCTGCCTTCCGCGGTGTTCAGGTTTCAATGACTCTGCAGGAGATACATCCACTTCCTTTGCACAATGTTTCCTCAGTGTGGGGTCAAGTTCCAGTCTGTAGAACCACCCCGTTCCACCCGTTCCCATGGAAATCCAAATCTAACTCTGCGTTTCCAAAAACAAGCACAAATCTCAAGAACAAAGCAGTGTCATACAGATCTCAAGCAATCTAACTCCCTCTAGGAAAACAGCAAACCATTGCCAAACAGGAGGTACTATCTTTGTCCTTTCCTAAGAAAAGAGGAAGAAAGGCTGTCTCTTCAAAGAACCTGTTTGTGGATGGCTTTGCCCCATCTGGGTTTGCTCTCCAGAGAGGACTATGGGCTGGTAGCTCCCTGTTTGCTCTGCCTCAGAGGAGGCATCTCTGGGGACAGGAGGAACAATATGCTCTATGAGATATTTCCCATTAGCCTCTATAGAAGTACATTTAAGGCGATGTTTATTTACTTAACTTTTTCTCTTAGTTCTACTGTGGTGCTTCTGCCGGCTACTAAACCCATCAATGTTTCCAAAACTGGAGACTGTGATACTCCAGTATCCAGGCCCAATACTTTGTTTGGACTCTCGTGGCTTCTTAGGTGGTGCCTGGAGCAGAATGTCACCCTGATGGTGACTTGATTATTACTGACACCAGTTCTATTGCTCTAATACAATGACTCCTTCAGAGAGGCAGGTCTGGATGGGTCTGTTTGATCTGGTAGGTGATGGACCCAAACAAATCATGAAGTTATCTCTCTGCTTTGTAGGGTTTCTATGGACTCTCAGGGTCGTGCTGCTGTCTTTAAACCTACCTTCCTGATTTGAAAATTGTAAAACCAGGCAAACGCAGTCTGCGCTCTGTGCCCTTATTGCGGCTGAGCATCTTGACACACAAACTTTTGTGTGTATCAAGATTTTGACACCTTAGCATGCCTGTTTAGAAATAAAAGTGCATGCACTCTAAGGAAGGATCTCTGGATCTGTGTGGTACTCATGTGTTGTGTGACTGTTTGCACTTGTATACACAGAGCCAGAAGAGGATATTGGGTGTCTCATTCTATCACTCTCTGTCTTATCCCCTTGGCAGTTCTCACTGGACATGGAGCTAGCCTGGTGACCAGAAAGCCCCAGAGAGCCATCTGTCTCTACTCTACATAGCACTGGGGATACAAGCTTCCCAGCATTTTTTTTTTAATGTGGGTGCTAGGATCCACAAGCAGGTTCTCCTGTTTGCTGAGCTAATAACTTTATTTAACCCACACAAGCCTGTTTCCAACTTCGTTCTCCAGATCTTGTGTCCTCCTTTTGCATTTCTGTTGCAGATACACATTCACCCATCTAGTCGTTCAGCAAATATCTGTGTTGGTGATGGGTATTAGCATGGAGCTTTGTAACCTCCGATGAACCCTGGAAAGTCTGGGAGACTCTTATAATAAAGCACTTGGCAGAAGCAACTTAAGAGAGAAAGTCTTTACTTCAGCTCATGGTTTCTGAGGGACAGAAGTCCATCAGAGCGGAAGGCACAATGAGTGGAGCAGCTCTGTGGTGGCAGAACCATGTGGGAGAAACACTCCTCAGAGCTCAGTGCATTGGGAAGCAGAGATGGGACAAGAAGAAAGGCCAGGCTGTGATGTGCAAGCCCTGCCTGCAGTGACCTACTGTGCCAAGCTAGTTCCTACCACATAAGGGTTTCGTAACCTCCAAAAATGGTGCCACCAGTTAGGGTGTACGTGGTCCAATAGGAAGAGGGACACTTCAGCTTTGAATCAGAACAACTTTCAATGGCGGGTGTCTACCTCCAGAAGGCCACCCTATAACAGGCCCTGGATAATGGTTCTATTAGGTAGTCAAAGACGACAATGCCTGACGCAAAGGCAAAAATCACATCTCAGGTTGCCTGCCCCTGGTCTACCAGTTGACTTTAACAAAGCCTCACAGATCCCCAGTGTCTTTCTTAAGCATTCAGCATGTGACATCAAGTGATAAAATTTAGCAGCCACACCCGGTTCTGGGAAAGGCCACATAAGAAAGGTGTGTCTTCCTCCTGGGCTGCCTCTGGCTGATGCTCCCCAATTGGCTTGCTCCTTTCCTGCCTCTCCTGTAACAACACACTGCAAACTGGGTGACTCAGAACAGCAGAACTTCATTCTATAACAATTCTGGGGGTCAGAACTGAAATCAGTGTCGGAATGGACATCAAGGTTTGACATACTTGTTCCCATATAGGAGTCTGCTCTTGCCTCCTCTGGTTTCTGGTGACTGCACAGCTTCTTTGACTTCTGACCACATCACTCCAATATCTGCTTCTACTCTATATCCACCTTCCTTACGTATCAAATGCCCTCTGCTTCCCCTTTGAAGGACAAGTGAATACTTGGAAGGCCCAGAATAATCAATCTCCCCATGTCCGTGTGCTTACCGTCATCTTTTCTGAATGACAACATATTGTGAATTTTCACATATTGAAACATTTTTAAGTGCTGTGTTTTTGGTGTTTCTCCTTCCAGAAAGTGTGTTGGAAACCTAACCTCTGATGCAGTAATACTGGGATATGGGATTAGATGTTTAGGTTATGGTGGTGATGATGTCAGGCTATTCTTAACTGTTGACTTGAAAAGCCTCAGGTCATCTGAGAGGAGAAGCCTGCATTGGATTGGGCTCTGGGCATGTCTGTCAAGGACTGTCTTGACTGATATGGGAGGGCTCAGCCCACTGTGGGCGGCACAATCCCTAGGCAAGTGGGTGTAGGCCGTATAAGGAAAGTGAACATGAGCCAGCGACTGAGCCAGCAAACAGTGTTCCTGCTTCAAATTCCTGCTTGAGTTTCTGCACTGACTTCCTTCAATAATGGATACCCTGATCTTAAACAAACCCTTCCCTCCCTAAATTGCTTTTGGTCTGAGTATTTTATAACAACAAAAGAAAGGAAACTTGAACAGTACCCTAGTGATTGGGTCAGTGTTTCACACAACAGGGCTTAAGGACGCACTTTCAATCTCTTTCCTGTGTTGTTTTCCTACATGAGACTTTCTGCTGTGTTAAGACACAGGGACGGAGCCCTCACTGGAAGCTGCCCCTCCCACCCTCCCAGTCTGGAAGTTTGCAGTCTCATGAGCGAAATAAACTCACACTATTTATAAACAACCCAGTCTTTAGTGCTCTGTTACAGCAGGGGAATTAAGGTCTGATGTTTTGGGAGCTCTACTCAATTTAGTACCTGATGAAGGGATATTACTTTGGTTATAAAAAGCTCCTCATCAGTAACTGAAATTTATCCACATGTGTTGCCTGGTCAAAAATGAAATTTGGCAAATGGATGTGTTTCATTTTCATTTTTGAAAAGTTAAAATATGTACAATAGACATGTTTCAGGATTTCAATGGGCAACTGCTTTAAGTTCTGAAAAGGTTGATTCTGTAATTACACACCTGTTAGAAGTTATGGCTGTCATGGGTATACCTGCATAAATTAAGACTGACAATGCTTCAACATATGTCTCTAGTAAGATAAAACAGGTTTTTTTGAATACTTTAATATAAAGCATATTGCAGGTATCAGGACAAACAGTCATTGGGAGATGGGCCAGCACAGTTCCAAAGGGATGGGCAATGGTCTCCGTTGTCCTTGGCCGTTCAGAAGGGAGTTGGGTTCCATCTCTGCTTGCTCTCAGTCTGGTGCATAATTAGCCTTCTTACATCCCAGACCATCTGGGCAGGGATAGTGATGCCCACCATATAGTGGGCTGGGCTCTCCTGTATCAGGTAATAATTAAGACAATCCCCACAGAAAGACTCACAAGTCCATCCGACCTGAGCGATTCCTCAAGCCAGGCTTTCCTCTCAGCCGGTTCTAGGCTGTTAAAGATAATTAGAACAGCTTGTAATCAGAGACTTAGGGTATAGACAGAAGAATAGGGCCGGGTGCTCCAGGACTTGCCCTGAGGAAAGATGCTGCAAGTCTATGGGCAGCAAGTGGGACTCTATCAGTGACTTCTCCGAGGCGGGGATTTTAAGGTAATTCCTGGGTTCCTCTGTATGCTCAGGGGGCTTCTGTATTATAGAAGGACAGTTTTTTGTTGTTGTTGTTTTTGTTGTTGTTTGCTTTTTTAGGCTGCAAGACAGCTCTTAATGGGTACCAGTTGTCTGGAAATCTAGAGCTAGTCTCCTAAACCAGAATGGTGATGTGATAAAAGAAGGGGAAGCCATGGACTGGGACACACCAAGGAGAACACGAACCCACGCTGAATGCTTGGACGCTCTTGAAAATGAGGGCCAAGTAACAGGAAGGAAGGGCTGTAAGATCAGGATAAAACCTGCAGTCATGTTGTTTTCTCGCTCAAGAAGGGGACCAAAGCTACAAGAGGTGGATGTGAGGTCATCGTTTAGGACTACCACAAAAGCCTTAAAAATATTCCACAAATATTTTTAAGGGAAAAATTTTTGGGGAAAGTGTGCCACAATAATCACGAGAAGGCTAGAGGAAACTTGTTGGGGTCAGTTCTCCCTTCTACCATGTGGATCTCCAGGAGGGAACACAGGTCTTTGAGCTTGCCATCAGAGTCTTTGCCTATGGAGCCATTTCACCAGCCTGTTGTGTGTGTGTGTGTGTGTGTGTTCTAGCTCTCCTTTTCTAATTATGTGCATGCATGTGTGTCTGGGTGTAGGTTTTTGCACAGGCATGCTGCACCTGCACAGGCCATTAGAGAATGTTGGATCTCGCTGGAGCTGTAGTCAGAGGCAGTTGTGAGTGACCTGACATGGATGGCGGGAATAGAACAAAGGTCTTCTTGAAGAGCAACACCGTTCTTGACCACTCCATCCCCATATTTTCAAACTTCCTTTCCTTTTTGAGATCTTATTTATATATGTAGATGCATCCATCATGTGTGAACAATGCCCACAGAGGCCAGAAGAAGGCATTAGGTCAGATCCCTTGGGAATAGAATTGTAGATGGTTGTAAGCTGCCATATGAGTGCTCAAAATCGAACCCAGGTCCTCTGAAAGAGCAGCCAGTGCTCTTAACCACTGAGCCATCTCTCCAGCCCCATTCTAACTTCCTTAATGAAATGATGCTTCAACTCAGGAGAGAAGGGCTTCATACACACAAAATTGGGTGCAGGGGAAGTGGTACATTCTTTTTCTTCTGGGACTCCGTGATCTGGGCCTTTACCTCACATTTACCTTTGCTGGGCAAATTCTTTCATTCTGATTTGGGCAATTTAGCATTATTTTTGAATGAACTCTGAACTCCACAGAGCTGACACTGGTGATAGATAAAGGGTTTTCTTCCGGGCTTCAGGGACATCATCTGCATCCATTTGTGGGTTTAGTACACTCTGAATCACACTGTGCCAACAAATGACTCAGCAGTTTTCTTCCTTACTCATGCCTCTAAGTCACTTTGCATCTTCTTCTCCATTCTTGTGAGCTCACACAGGAATGTGCACAGAGAGTGTGCTGTCCCTCCTGATGGGGTGGTAGCTGTACCATGACTAATAGGCACTTTGAGTTTCCTCTTGAGGCTTGCTGGAATTTTCCATATCAAGAGTGCCCTGACAGCATGCGCGCAGTGTCTGAGTCTAACCATGCCACATCTCAAAAAGCATCAGCCTGCTACACTCTTTGCAAAATGGAACCACACTTGATTCTCTCCTAACTGGGGGGAGAGGGGGAGTGGAGACTTAAATTCTAGACCTGGCCCAGGCAGAAATTTACCATGCGACTTCTCTGCCTTGGGGACTTAACCTCAGCTGTCCCTCTGCTCAGGAATTCATGCCTACCTTCCTGTCACAGGATTCTCACCTAACTCTGATTCAGGCTCTAGTCATTCCTGAGGGATGTCTTCACCCTGGCTCTAGACCGTATCTTCTCTGCTACCTTCCACCAGGCCCTGGCCACTCTCATCCCATTTATTTATTCATTCAATGTGCTAGATGCTGGAAAAAGAGAATTACCCTTGAGGAGCTTACATAGGGGGCAGAGAAGAGAGAGTGTAGCGGTCATAAAATAACTCCTTGTGCGTAACCCTTTTAAAGTAGTGATAAGAAAATTTGCCAAGAGAATAATGGCCCATCTGAAGAAATGAGGTCCACGGTTGCTCTTGCCCAGAGGTCCTATGCCTCTCACAAAACACTGTGTATACTGAGGCCCACAGGGCACAGGCGCTCCAAACCTTGTACCTTGCAAATCCTTGACTTTTGTTTCCTTCATGGTAGGCTCAGACCCAGACCTGCAGAAGGTGGTCTGACTTTATAGTAGAACCAGAGACTACTGGGAGGTGAGGAAATTTCTTCAGAAGGGTCAGAATAATTAACAAGGCTAATTACAGACTGATCCATATGAAAGTTGATCAAACAACTAGTAGGAAGCAGGAACAGGAAGCTAAGAAGCCTCAGTCCTATTGAGTTTTCAGGTTTTCCTGTAACACATACTGAGAGGTTGATGCGTGGTAGCCGTGTTTGTGAACCCCTGGAGGACCAAGACTAAACGCCAAGTTAAGCAATAAGTACTTGGTGCTGTGGCCATGGCTGACAGGGTCAAGGAGCATCTATCCCAAATCAAAAAATGCTTCAGGGCTTTTCAAATAGGACCTAAGGAAAGAACCAAACACATGGGTTCTAATAGATCTGGGGATGCCAGCATGCAGCAGGTTGCTGTGGAGGAAGGAAGATGTACAGATGAGTGGGGAGAGAGCAAAAAATAAGAGGTAGAGAAACATAAAGAGAGAGAGAAAAAAATTATTTTATTTGGAGAATTGTTTAATTCAGTCCATTCAAAACTCTGGTTCCAGGTGTTTCCAAGGCTAGAACCCAGTTATTCCACTCATAAAAAAACACTTCTGCTGTGGGACAACGCTTCTGTCCCTTCTCCTTCTCCCTGACCCACGTGTGTCGAAGGACCCAGCCTTAATTTTCATCTAATTACCCCTCAAAGACTGTCTCCACATAGGCAAGTATTCCAATGTACGGGGGAGTTAAGGTTTCCACACACGAATTTTGAGGGGGCCACAGATCAGCCTACAACCAGCTTCAGCACTGAAAGCCTCTGAGACTTGAGTGTTCTTTGTTCCCACAGTACAGCCCAGGGTACCTTGACTGATACAAAGGAGCAATCACAAATCACATTGGGGCTCAAAATGACAGCTTCTTTGAGGTGTCTGTGCATATTTATGGCTCAAATAAAAATCACATCAGAGACGATATTTTCAAAAGAAAGGTTATGTGTGACACCGCTATGATTAAATTAGCATGCATTAGACTCCTTAGAATTAGAACGTCATATTTCTTCAAAACAAGAAGCTGGGTTTCTTTTTTATTTTTTAGTTATTTTTTGGTTTTTGGTTTTGGCTTTTGAGAGATAGGGTTTCTTTGTGTGGCCCTGGCTGTCCTGGAACCCTCTCTGTAGACCAGGCTGGCCTTGAACTCTGAGATCTACCTGCCTCTACCTCCCAAATGCTGAGATTAAAGCCATGTGACACCATGGCCAGGCCTTCTGCCTCACAAGGATCCCTTGTTCCTGTGACCTCACACATTCCTCCCTTGCCTACCAGCGTCATTTCTATGACCTCACAGGTACATTCACTGGCTGCCAGCCTCACTCCTATGACCTCACAGGTACATTCACTGACTGCCAACCTCACTCCTATGAACTCACAGGTCTGAAAGAGCCAGAAAGTTGAGGGTGGTTTCAGGTTCTTCAATAAATCCTTCAGATTTTAAAAAGTGGAGATCCCCAGGGAAGGAAATACTCTCCGTGCTCATCTGGGGCCACTGTAACAAGTAAATTCAGACTTGGTGACTTACAGCAAAGGAAAGAAATTATCTCACAATTCTGGGAGCCTGAAGTCCTATGTCCAAGTTTTGGTTACCAGATGTGTCTAGCCACAAGGCTGAATGAGGCCAAGGATAGGGAGTTGTTTATTGCTTATTTTCTTGATGCAGCTTCATATGAGAGAGTTCTCACTGGAAACAGTACACAACAACACTGTCACAGCATTTAAAGGCTGTGGACCCTGTACCTGCCCAGAGTTCAAGGAAAAGAACTTGCTTTTCCAGCATCTGGTGGCTGAATCCTGAAGCCCCTCAGGTGGCCCGGCTGTGTTACCGCATCTCCATCCTCACAGGGCCTTCTCAGCTCTGGGACCTACCCCTCTATCTACATTTCTCTGACAGGCACATTTGTCATTGGTTTTGTGGTTTGTCTGGATCAGTCAGGAAGATCTCAGATCCTCTATCTATGACTTTTCCCTAAGAAGGTCACACCGGTGCTCTTGGGAATTAGGATGAATATGCACCTCAGAAGGAGGCCACTATTCAACCGCTGTTTTATACAGCTTCGTGAAATACCTTCCCTCTGGGTGCGGTTGCATACCACTGGAATGCTAGCTCTCAGGAGGATAGGGCTTGAGGGTAGGTAGCACATTGGAGGCCAGCTCAGCCTGAAGGTACAGGCTGGATCAAAGCAACAAAAACAAGAGCTTTCTGAGACAAACTTGGGAGGAAATTTGTGTGCTACTTGTGTGTCGTATTTTTTAATGATCGGTCTCTTTATACCCTTTACATAGGAAAAACACCATTTTTCTTTCTCTCCTCATTTATAACAGTTAGTTCCTCAAGAATATAGCAATTCTGACATCAGCTGTGTAGGAGTTTCTCCCACACCCAAAACTCTTGAGTTTCCTGTAAATACCCAGCGGGTATCTTAGGACTCAATTCTGATTCCATCTATGTGGAACTGACCACAGGCAGGGCTGTAAGAAAGAAGCATCAATTCAGGCTATTCTCATAAGTCTACAGTGCCCAGATTAAGAATGAAAATCAAAGAAGACATAGTGAGAGGCTCCTTTTCCCTTACCATCGACTGAGCACAGATAAAAGAGGTGACTTCAAATGTCAAAGCTTCTCCTTCGGAGGCAGAATATTTGCTGACGCCAGCCCGACTTCTGGTTCCTTACAGATGACTTGGGCATTCTGGGAGAAAAGTTCACGTCTCCACTTTCATTTTCTCTCCTTGAGTGACCAGCCAGCTGCGGCCATTCTTGAGTCACCCTGGAGTGAAGATCTTTGTAGATGGACAACTGGACTGTTTCCAAGGGAAACAAGCAGAAGGGGATAGGGCTGGCCACCAGGTCAGGGAACAGCTGGAGGAAACTCATGGTCGTGGACGCTCAGCTGACAGAGGTCCAGGATGCTGAACACTGTAATGATGACAATCACTGTCACTCATTGGGGAAACAGTTCCAAGCTCTGTCCTCTGTATTTCGTGCACATTATGGGTAGTTAGTTATCTTAACTTTTACAAGACTCTTAGACAAAATTTAAATGATCCTTCAAAGCTAAGCAAATCAAGACAATGAGACCTTAAGCAACCTGACTGAGGTGTGATAGCTAAATAGACAAAGTTAAATAGATATTCCTCCTAGGAAGGCCTAGTGCTATTTATTTTCTCCCGCTGTCCATCAAGAGGGAGAAAGCAAGAAAATAGGTTATATTTCACACCAGAAGATAAAGGTAGGGACAATAGACCAACATTCCAGGAAGACAGATTGTTGGTTCAGTCAAGGGAAGGATTCTATAACAGTCAACACTGCCCGGCAATGAGTAGGCAGCAGCAAGTGTCCAAGCAGAAGTTGGTGACCATCTGCTGTGACTATATTAAGGAATTCCACCCTGAAATGGTTAGGTCAGGAGAACCTGATGGGAAGATATTTGTGCTTTGTTCAGCAAAATCTCAACTGATCCTGGGCAATTCTAGAAAACCTGGCTTTCCAGAACTCCTTAACAAGGCCCTCTGTGATGCGAACTCCTCACAGTCGGCTCTGCTGGTTGTATCTGAGACAGGGAGCACTTAGGTTATCTCTGTTTTGATTCTCCCAGTCCATCTTTGTGCTCAGAGACTGAGCTTACACGACTTGCATTTTCTTTTCCTTTACACAGTAAGGAACAATGGTGTGCTTATACTCCATTGTAGCACTCCTGAGACGTGAATAAATCCCGAATTCCTCCTCTCTTAATGAATTAATTTCAGCGTGCCAAATACCCATTCATACTTGCTTTGTGAGGCAGCTTAGTTTCTTAGGCTGTGCATTCTGAGAATCGGGGCTAAGAACTTCCTGGCACACTCTGACTCACCATGCTCCTCCATTCTCTGTGTGTATAATGTCTCCATTCTGGGGAGCTGGAGGACACCGACATGTGGAAACGAACTCAAAGATAGTTTACACAACCAGAACTGTTAACACTTTCCTGGTGCTGGAAGCACACCAGGTCTCACCCAGATCACTGCCGAGTATATGGACTCACGCTTAGGGCACCCCTCACAAAGCAAGCTCTATTCTAATTCTCCCTATTTTAAAGGTGAGGAAATGGGGGTGGCGGGGGAGATAAGTATCTTGCAAGGGGCAGAGTTCCCTTGTTCTACCCCAGGTCCTGCTAGTCTGCCTTGGGTGTGGACTGTTGTGTTCAAGGGACTCTGGGTATGTCATCCACCTCCCAGGGCATAGACTTGCTTGGCTGTGAAGGGAAGAGCCCCGATGCTATAGTGTCACCTTCATTCTCTATGAGGTAGTGTGTCATGATGTGACATGCAAATGAGAAAGGCCTTCTAAAGCCAGAGGAGATCCCTGATTCATCTCGCAGGAGAGGCATCCCAGTGTGTGCCTCCGGAGCAGGATATTCATGAAGACAACCTGATTTAAGAAAATCAGACCGAAATCTGGCTGTCTCTCTCTGCACCAATTGCAACCCTTCGCCCTCCATTTATTACTGAGTATAACTGGAAAAACAAAAACAAAATTCATCATGCGAGAAAACATGCTCTTTCCCCTGAAGGCCACTTAGTAGCCTTCTTTAGTATCGGTTCACTAAGCCACTAATGGCTTCAACTCATTCATTTACCCCAAACATAGTGTGTAGCGCATCAGGTGCTCGGACAGACTCCATGTCAATGTTGATATTTTCGTGGAATCCTATTTTCACAGCTGCTTGGGGATTATACTAGCTGCAGCGACAAATAAATCTTCAAAATCCCAGGACTTAAGAGATAAAAAGCGTTTTTGTTGGAGTAACCTGTTAGTCCACTTCCTGTCACCGACAGATATCTGGGCGTTTGACTTATGAAGAGGAAAAGTTGGTTCTGGCTCACATTTTCCCGTTTCAGTTCATGGTCACTTGGTTCTATTGCTTTGGGCCCAGGGTGGCACGGGACATCACGATGGGTGTGGGGTAGGGTAGGCCTGTCTATCTCATGACAGCTAGGAATTGAAGGAGACAGGAAGGGACCAGGGTCTCAAAAGCCCCTTCAAGGTTGTACTCCCAATAATATAACTTCCTCTCACAAGGCTCCACCTTTCCAGGGTCAACCACCTCTAACTGGTGCCAGCCTTTGAAAATGCAGGCTTTGGGGTGACATTCCTTATCTAAACAATGGCCTAAAGGCAAACCTAGCCTGACCTAGATTCTTTCTCTCTTGTGGCTTTTCCTTTCTCTACACCATGGGAGTCATTTGCATCCAGATGCCTGGTGGGAGTTTATCAAGTCTAGAAAATGCTCATTTGCCTCCTAATCCTCTTTGCCCAGAAGTCACATAGATCCCCTCTCTTGTGTTACTGGTGACAAATGTCTGGTCTGGGATAGATGATAGCTGTGAGGTCGCTGAGAAAGTCATTCCAGTGGAGCAGCCTCTTCCCTATAAGAAGTTTTTGTTTGGATGGCAGAACAGAAAGAGTTCATCTCGAGCTGCTGAGCTGGTCCTGGGGTTCCCCTGGGTGGTGCTCTCTGCCGATGAGACAGACAGTGTTTAACATAGCTTTGGCAAGTTTTCATTGGAAATTACTTTCAAAGTAATTTGGAAGCTGAAGATTCTTCTTACGGATGGTGGCAGTGCACATTCTCTGTAGACTAAGCTCGTTCTCAAAAAGTCAAGGGTCCGTCAGAGTGGAGTGTGGCGAGCCGAATACAGAGGCTTAGCCATGCTGTTTTGAATCCAGGTCAAGATGGATCAACCAAGTGAAGGGATTGATTCTCTCGCATGTCTGTGGGCCAGTTCTGAAGGCAGTTGTCTGGGATGAGCTCTGTTTTGAACAGGAGGAAGACTGTAAGGCAGCTGGAGCAAGAATGTAGCTCTCTCTCCTCTCGCTCTGGATATGAAATATGTAATCCAGCATGTCTCCTGACCTTCTCCTCGGTTGCCTCATCTGCATCTTAGGAAGGGCATGGGCTAGACTGACCCCACGCTGTCTTGAAGCCTTGCCCTTGTCGATTCCCAGGGGAAAGTTTTAAAGGTGACTCACTTCAGAGTCTCCCCTCCTCTACATAGACTGGGGCTGGAGGGTTTATTTAAAATACTCTCATTACTGCCCACACGACCTCAGTCTAATTATTCACACACTGTAGCACAATTAATAAAAACCCAGAGACAGAAACTGAGGTTCAACCTGAAGGTCAAAAAATCAAAACAGCCAGTCACTGGCTTTTTACCTCTACCTCAGTCTGAAATGGCCATCCTGCCTACAGGAATCTCAGAATGAGACTGTGTGTGAGAGCTGTCTCCTCCCATCTTATATTCCTCTCTAGGGCTGGGATTAAAGGCATGCACCACTACTGCCCTGTTTCTATGGCAAACTAGTGTGGCTTCTGGGATTAAAGGTGTGTGTCACCACTGCGCAGTCTGTAAAGCTTACCAGTGGGGCTGTTTTATCATCTGAACTTCAGGCAAGCTTTATTTACTAAAATACAAATGAAATATCACTACAACATATAGTATCCCTAGTGTCAAAGGAGCCCAGGCTGGAAGGCCATCCATCTGGTGTCCCTGGGCCCTGTTACATGTGACATTGAGCAAACCTCAGAGATCCTGGCTCCTCAGACATGAATTGGAAAAGGGAATTCCCCTCCTGCAAGGATGGAGTGAGTTCCCACAAATGAATAGCATGCTGCCTGCTAAAGCAGTCACAGCAGCTGCTTCTGTGGGATTGGATGATTGTGGCTGTTGCTACCCTCTGGGCCATGGCAGTTTGCTCAGTAACACGGATTGGGGACCGACAGACAGGACCCCTCAAAAGA
The DNA here is from genome assembly GCA_004026605.1 of Ondatra zibethicus. Classification (NCBI taxonomy): domain Eukaryota; kingdom Metazoa; phylum Chordata; class Mammalia; order Rodentia; family Cricetidae; genus Ondatra; species Ondatra zibethicus. The sequence goes on along the minus strand of PVIU01001344.1, from coordinate 131,523 downwards.
CACTCCTTACTTCAGCAACATCTTTTTTGGATAGTGCTACTAATTTTCTCTCTTCTCTTCTCTCCCTGCTGGGGTCTGCCACACAGACAAGGCTGAGACAGCCTTTGGGGCTGGAGAAATGGCTCAGAGGTTAAGAACACTGGCTGCTCTTCCAGAGGTCCTGAGTTCAGTTCCCAGCAACCACATGGTGGCTCACAACCATCTATAATGAGATCTGGTACCCTCTCCTGGTCTACAGGCACACATACAGACAGAACACTGTATACATAATAACCTTAAAAAAAAAGAGAGAGAACCTTCAAATGCCTAATGTGGGTGGTAAGCATCCTTCTGTCTTCCCAGATTTTTGTGCCTCTGCCTTCGGTGACTGTTCTTCTTATCAAAATGAACTCTTTGTTCTCTCAAAATTCAGGCTCCTCCTTGAGTAGGAACAACAGGCTCTAGGTGTGCACCTGCCTGACATCAGCAGAATTGGAATGTCTGTCACTCCTGCACATTACAGTTACCTGGGGAACCTGGAAAACTCATGCATGTACATGTGTTCAGCAGATTGCCCCAGGATTTGCCACCCATGTCTCTGAGTGTTGAGGGGATTTCACTGTGTGGCCAAGGCTGATCACCAGTGTGCAGGACTCTTTTCTCTGGGCTCACACTGATGACTTCTGCTCATCTCATTCATCACGATGCTGCCATATTCAATTCACTGCTAAGAAAATAATTCACTGTCTTTTTTATATAGAAAAATAATGGAGTCTCCAATTTCTTGCTGTATACTTGGTTTTATAATTGCTTGGATGCAGATATCTTATACTTGTAGAAATTAAATATTTGGTTAAATTTGTCTCTTTCCCATAACTCAGGAAGTAGAAAATACTTCCTACACAGAGCAAAATAGTAAATATTTCAGACTTTGCAGGTCTGTCTGTCACATTCATCACGTTTTCGTTATGTTGTGAAGCATCTGTGGATGTGCATAAATGGATGTTATTGAGTTGCCTTGTTTGCAGAAAGAGGCAATGTACATACTGTAGTTTGACAACCCCTCCATAAATATTCAATGTAAGTTTGTTTCCCAAGTCTGCCACATAGCACATCACCTATGACTTCCATCCTCCTTTGATCAGCAAATCAGGTTAGACCTGTTCTTTGTTTCTTCCCAAGTCACTGATGAAACTGTTGAATAGGCAGAAAATATCTATGGAAACCACAGTAAGGGGCTGAGGAGATGGCTCAGTGGGTAAAGTGTTTGCCATGCAAGTTTGAGGACCTGCCCAGAACCCACATAAAATCCCAGCCTGAGGGAAGAGAGACGGGTCAGCCAGTCTAGCGAAGTTAGCAAGATCCGTGTTCAGTGAGATACCCTATCTCAAACATAGAGAGCAATCAAGAAACACATCTAGCGTTGACCTCTGGCCTCCACATCCATGTGTCATCTCATGTGCCTATGTAACACCCCCCACAAAAAAAAAACCCTACAGGGATGCCACTTCATACACATCTGCATGCTGCATGGCTTTTGATAAAAAACAGAAAATGGTCTGGGGAGAAGGCGCTGCAGGTAAATGTGCTGACTGTGCAATCCTGGTCGTCCCAGGAACCCACACAGAGTCAGAAGTGGTGCCACGCCCATCTGTCATCTCAACACTCCTTCCTAGACATGGGAAGCCAAGGCTCCCGGAAGAACTGGCCAGGAGCTTTTGCCCTAGCTAGTGCAGCAACAGAAACAAGAGCGATCTTAACAAGATAGAAAGCAAGAACAGATTTGTGAAAGTTATCCCCTGATCATTATATACATTACCACTCACACCTAATCTTGGGCATGCGCTCGCTCTCCTCCCACACGCAAGTAATGATAATAATAATAAACAGAAAATTAAAAATCTAGCAAAGATGTGGAAGAACTAAAACATCTCTGCCTTGCTGGTAGGAAGACAAAAAAACTGTATGATTGATGTGGGAAGACCCCAGCAATTTCTCCAGAAATTTAAGATAGAACTACTTACAATATGCTTTTGAAGATCTATACAAAAAAATTTAAATGTGAACTCAAGGACATATCTGCACACTAAGAGTTGTAACTCTGGTATTTAAAACACGTGAAAGGTCAACAGCCAAGATGTTTACCAAAGGATGGATGAATAAATAAAACTTGATATTTAATCACGATGGGCTATTATTCCGGACTTAAAAGCAATAAAATGTTGGTGCTAGAGAGATGGTTCAGTGGTTGAGAACACTTGCTGCTGTCTCTTCCAGAGGACCCTAGTTCAGTTACCAGCACCCCCACTTGCCTGTAACTCCTGCTCCAATAGGATCTGATGCCCTCTTCTGGCTTGTTTGAGTACATGTACACATGTGGTGTGTGGGCGTACACATGTGGTGTGTGAGCGCACACACACCACAATACAAATTCTACAAAACAATAAAATTCTGAGAAATTTGATGAACCCTGATGACATCGCATAAGTGAGATAAGCAAGACACAGGGGAACAAGTGTTCTATGAGTCCAATAACGGGATACCTAAGGTGGTTACAGGGTAAGGCTGCCAGGGTCCAGGGGAGGGGTGAGGGTAATTTAATGGATGTAGGTCTTCAGTTTGGGAGGTAGAAACACTGTTGGAGATGGACGGTGCTTGGCTTAGGGTTGCTATGGCTATGATGAAACACCATAACCAAAAGCAACCTGGGAGAAAAGGGTGTGCTAGCTAACACTTTCTTGTCGCTATTCATCATCAAAGGAAGTCAGGGAAAGAACTCAAACAGGGCAGGCATGTAGAGGGGGAAGCTGATGCAGAGGCCATGGAGGAGTGTTGCTTACCAGCTTGTTTCTCTGGGCTTGCTCAGCCTGCCAAGACCAAACCTATGACCACTAGCCCAGAGGTGACACCAACCCACAATGGTCAAACATCAAACATTAACTAAAAAAAAAAAAACAACAACAACAACAAAAAAAAAAACCAGCTAGGCCTGCGTATAGCCTGATCTCATAGAGGCATTTTCTCAGTTGAGGCTCCCTCCTCTCAGATGACTCTAGTTTATGTCAAGTTAACATAAAACTACCAGCACAGTGGTAATAGTTATACCAGATGTATATATTTTAATTTATTGACACGGTAAATATTATATGTTTTTGGCTACAGGACCAACTCCTGAGGACTTCCATTCAATTTTCATCAATGCCTGTTGGCTTTTTTTTTTTTTTAATCACCGTTACAAAATACCAAGAACACGGCTTCAGCAATACAGGATTTATTTTGGCTCATGGTTTGAAGGGTCTCTTTCCATGGTTACTTTGGGTCCAGGTGAGGTGAAGGTGGAAAGGAGCACACAGCGTGGTACAGCTGCTCACTTCGAGGTAACCAGAGGCCAAGAAAGACATCAGTGAGCCAGGGCAAAACACCCCTATATCGCATGCCTCAGAAACACACTTCTTTCAGTTAAACCTCATTTCCAGTTTCCACCACCTCCCAAAAGTCCATTCAACTTTGAATTCATCACATGTTAATCCATTCATTAGGTCATAGCCCTCGGATCCAAACACTTCCCAAAGCCTTTAACACGGGAGCATGAAAGGGATATTTCACAGCTAAGCCACAACACCTGGTGCCAGTCCACCTCGAAGATAAGCATCCTGAAGGCGGAAAGCTGCTGCCTGTGCCAGCTTTCGATCACCGTGACGAAACAGCGGAGAAAAGCAACCCGCGGGGGCAGAGGCTTGTCTTGGATCACAGCTCCAGAGAGTCCGGTCCATGGTTGGTTGGCTCAGTCCATTGTTTCTGAGCCTGTGGTAAGGTGGTGTGTCAAGACAGAAGAGCGTGGCAGAGCAAAGCTGTGGACAGGAGATAGATAGATAGATAGATAGATAGATAGATAGATAGATAGATAGACCAAAGAGATAAAAATAAGAATATAAATCCTGAGGACCTACTTTCTCTAGCTAGGCCCCACCTCCTACTGCTTCTACCACACGCCAATAGTCCATTCGGCTCTAACTACATCAATGGATGAATCCATTTATGAGGACAGAGTCCCCAATTACCTTTCAGTGACCTTGTCTCTAAATACTGCTAAACCAAGGCCAAATGTTTAATACAAGAAACTTTAGCGGACGTTCCTGACGCAAAGCACAATGTCAGTCTTAGGCAATTGTGAATAAAGATGAATAAATGACCCCAGTGTTGTTCTTCCAACTCTGCTGCCCTCATTTTTGGTGGTTGAGGGGAGGGACCATTCACTAAAATGCTTATTGGGTTTATGATGATTTTAGTATGTCTACTGTTAGTATTCATTGCTCCTCCAGCTTGGTGGTCTGTCAGGAAATGAACTGAGTTCTCATTCTAGAAAAGACCCCTTGGGAAAGGTCACCAGCATCTGTGTAGAGAGGCCTGCGGGTTGCCCAGGGCCTTTTAGTCTGGGGTCTCCTTAACCACCCAACGTGAGCTCTCACTTGAGGAAATCTCACTGCTACTACTAACAACAGCCACAAATCAACCCTCTTTTTCCACGCATTTCCTGATCTCTGTGAATTTTATGCAATATTTATGCAAATTTATCCACAAAAGAGCTGGCTATCTCTGGAGCCAGTTCTGAGAGAAGGGAGCCGGCTGTGCGGTGTGTAGCACCCTCTAGTGTTGACTTGGGCAAAAGGTCAGATCCTTCTGTAGTCCGCATTTTTTTTTACCACAATTTTTAAGTTTATGTAATTTCCATGTTGTAACTATAATTCTAATGAAAATATTCATATATGGATTTGGAAACATATAGTAATAAGGAATGTGAAGAAGCTGGAAAAGGGAAGGAAAGAAAATTTTAAAAATAAAAGAAAAAAATGATGCTTTTTGGTTTTATTCTTGGTTTTCCAAGACAATATTTAATAGAGTAAAAGGACAAAATATGCTGGGTGGTCACCACCTAATCCCAGCACTTTGGAGGTAAAGGCCAGGGGATCTCTGAGTTTGAGGCCAGTCTGGTCTATAAAGTGAGTTTCAGAACAGCCAGGGCTACACAGAGAAACATTGTCTCGAAAAACAAAAAACAAAAAGAAGCAAATTATTTTCGAATTGTACTATATATAATCATCCTTTCCCCCGTTATTATACCATAGAGTTCCATTTAGATAGATAGATTGAGGTATGCACAGGTGTGTATACCATCTCAGGTTCTTCGGGCACTGCCCACCACTGGCTGGAAACTTGCCAAATGACCCAGGCTGGCTGGGCAGCAAAGCCCAGAAATCTGTTCATTTCTGTCTCTACAGCACTGGGATTATCAGAGAATGCCACCACATCTGACCTTTTTTTCTTTTTTTTTTTTTTAACGTCCAGTCCAAGGATTGATCTCAGAACCTCATGCTTCTAATGTGAACACACTACATGTGCCCCAGAATCCATGTAAAAAAGGCTGGACACAGCAGCGCTCATTTGTAATGCTGCTAGCACTGGGGACACAGAGACATATGATACCTTAAGTCTTATTGGCTTGGCAATAAGAGAATCTGTTTCTCATTATCTACCTTCTGTATATCTCATTTTCACTGCTTCCGGCTGCCTGGCATCTGTCTGGCTTCTTGCCCTGGCCCTGGCCCTCCTTCTCCTCTCATTCTTTTTTCATTTTCTTTAAACCTGGATCTCTCCTCCTAGTTATTCTCTCTGCCTGCCAGCCCCGCCTATCCTTTTGTCTAGCTATTGGCCATTCAGCTATTTATTAGAATTGGCCATTCAGCTCTTTATTAGACCAATCAGGTGCCTTAGACGGGCAAGGTGAAATAGATGCAACACATCTTTACATCATTAAACACACATCTTTACATTGTTAAACAAATGCAGCATAAACAAATGTAACACACCTTTATACAGTTAAAGTAATATTCTGCTACATAAACAAATGTAACACACCTTTACACAGTTAAAGTAATATTCTGCTACATAAACAAATGTAACACACCTTTACACAGTTAAAGTAATATTCTGCTACATAAACAAATGTAACACACCTTTACACAGTTAAAGTAATATTCTGCTACATAAACAAATGTAAAACATCTTTGCCTAGTTAATGTAATATTCCACAACAAGGAACTTTGTCTTCTTCTACATCCTCCAAGAAGCAGATGCCAAAGATTTTAAAGCAGGAAGTTCCTGTGTGAAAAAAAATGAAGAAGTTGAATAAATCTTGGAGCTATTAAATTATGATGTAAATCTAAGGGAGAGTGAAGAATGGAAGGAAAGCTGGGTAGATTTCTAGAAAGCTATGCCAAGGAAGAGTCTTAAAGTGAGAGGGCGGTTCTTGGGCCAGAGTCAACCATCTAAAAAGTATGTTCCTCTACAAAACTGGCCTTCACATTGTTGCCACCTTCATTTGTTGGCTGGGAGCAGCAAGTGCTTGGTGTAGTCTTGGTTCAAACTTGTGGCCCTCAGGGAGTGGCTAATTCTAGTAATCACGCCCCTTCTATCCTGCTTACTCATCTTCGGGGGAGTATTCTTGGACAATTTCATGTATGGATATAATTATTTTGTTCATGTTCACCTTCTGTTCCTTTCTTTTTTGTCCCTCTCACTCCTGCTGAACTCTTCTCTTTCCAAACAAATCCTCCTCCTAGTTTCTCGTCCTGTTATTTTTGCTGGTCCCTGAGTTTGATCAGGGTTGCTTGCATGAGCATAGGTGGGATGTGTAAGGGATTTGCTTTCACCTCCCAACACTGTGAGCCAAATTCTAACTCTCCGCTTTCACCAAAGTCTATCACCCCACCACTCCTCCACTGCCCACCATCCCTAGGCGTTTCTCATCGAATCCTTGTTGCAGGATTCGTCCCTGAAATGTACATTGCAAACACCTTTATATCAGGGGCTTTTCCACTCTGGGGTGCTCAGCTGGTCACAGAATCTCATTTATTCATAGTGTTTACAATGTTGCTCTAAACCAGTGGTTTTTTTGAACTTTGTGATGCATCAGAATTGTCTGATGGGCTTATTAAAATGCATACGGCAGGGCCGTACTCTCCAGCTATCTCTTATACAATAGAACTAGAGTGAGGGCCAAATCAAAGTCTTTCCTTCCTTCCTTCCTTCCTTCCTTCCTTCCTTCCTTCCTTCCTTCCTTCCTTCTTTTCTTCCTTCTTTCCTTCCTATTTTGTTTTTGTTTTTTTCAGGGTTTCTCTATGTATCCCTGGCTGTCCTGGAACTTGCTCTGTAGAACAGTCTAGCCTCAAACTTGGAGATCTACCTGCCTCTGCCTCCCAAGTACTGGGAGTAAAGGCAAACTTAAAAAAAAAGTTCCAAGCTGAGACAGACAATACAAAAACCATACTTTGACAATCAGTATATAAATTCATCATACTAACTGTCTGACTCCATCCATTGACTCGGAAGACCTGAGTGAAGCCAATCAATACATAACGCAGCAAGGCACAAGCTCAGATGAAGGGAGAGACATGGATTGAGACAGAGAACATGGAGAAAGGAGACTAAACCCAGATGAATTCATGCAGCTGCTGAATGAATCAGCCCTGGAGCTTGACCCCCATTCTGACTGAACCCCTAATTTCAATCATTCATCTCATTATTGACTTGAGGAAGACTTTCTGTTTACTGGAATCCAAACACCCTAAATTATACTCTGGCAGCACCAAACCCTGGGTAAATCAGCTTCTCCTTGACTGCATGCCTCTGCCTAAACAGATGGGCGTGTCTGTGGAAAATAGCCACACAAATCAAGGTAACTTAATCTGCATTCTCATGTGACTCCCTCAAGTACATGTCCATCATCTCCCAAGTACACGTGCATCCTCTACCAAGTACATGTCCATCATCTCACAGGTACACGTCCATCCTCTCATAGGTACACGTGCATCCTCTCACAGGTACACGTCCATCCTCTCACAGGTACACGTCCATTCTCTCACAAGTACACGTGCATCCTCTCACAGGTACACGTCCATCCTCTCAAGTACACATCCATCTTCTCACAGGTACATGTCCTTCTTCTCACAATATTACTTTACCTCCTGTAATGATTGTTCTAGACTTTCTCTGCGGCTGTAGAGTCATGGTTGGTAACTCATACATACATACATACATACATACATACATACATACATATATATTTTTATGTACTGAATATGACACCTTAACACTTTATTATGGCTATAGTTGTTTATTAAAAAATATGTGCTTCACCATCAACATTTCATCAGGAATGGGGAGGGGTCACGAGAACCCACACCTCCCTACCAGACTACTGGTAGGTAATAGTTGCTGGGGTGGTATGGCCATGGTCAACTTGCCCATATGCCCATATATATCCTTCCACCAACATTCATGCAAAGAACTGTAATTAAACTCAATGAGTCACACACGTAAAAAAGTCATGAGTGTAGGGCAGAGATTTGTTGGGAAGAAGGGTTCCTGGGAGAGGGGGTGGGAGAGGGGGATGGGGTGAGAATGACAATAATTTGCTATATACATTTATGAAGCTATCAAATAAGTAAAACAAAGAATATTCTTAAAAAGTCTGTGTTGGCACCAGAGCTGCTCTCTTCTGCCTTCTCTTCCCACACTGCCTATCCCCAGCCTCCCTCTGTTTTCCTGTCTGTGTGTATGGTCCACTGGGTTTAACTCTGGTCATTTGCAGAAGCTCTTGAACTCACCCCTTTGTGTTTCTGTATTGTCTACCTTTTAGCTAATATGGTAATTTTCCAGGCCACTGTCCAGCCATATTGTGACTTGTTTCCAAGGTCACTGTCATGTCATATGGCGACTCATGTCCAAGACAGCTCTCAATCTTCTCCTAACCGGATCTTTCAGCAACCGTTGATATTTTGTAGTGGTATGTTATTTGTGGTTTATTGTATAAAACTTGCTTGATAGTCAGAGAGCAAAGTGGCCACACTAATCAATAGGCCAACAGGCTGAGGAGTGGTGGCACATGTCTTTAATTCCAGGACTCAGGAGACAGAGGCAGATGGATCTCTGTGAGTTTAAGTCTACCTTGGGCTACACAAGATCAATCCAGAAACAGATCCAGGTGGCGGTGGTTCACACCTTTAATCCCAGCACTAGGGAAACGGAGACAGGAGCAACATGGCTGGGTGGAGAAAGAAATATAAAGGGGAAGAGAGAGGAATTCACTGGAGTGTGAAGTCTTCAGTCTGAGGATTCGTGGAGACAGGATCGCGCCCATTTCAGTGTGAGGTAGAGGTAAGAGCCAGTGGCTGGATGTTTTGCTTCTCTGATCTTTCAGCTTGAACCCCAATATCTGTCTCTGGCTTTTTATTATTTGTGCTACAACATTCTCGTCACTCTCCACATACTTCAAAGTGATTCTGCCCCTCTTACGCTACCCTGGTCTCCTGAACTGGCTCTACGGTCACCCAGCGTCTAACGGGTGATGCTTTGAAGACTTTTGCTGTTGCTCCTCTCCTCAATTACGATAATGCTCCTCCTCCAAGTGACCTTCCCAGTCCCAGGGACACAGATGTATCACTGATTGCGGTTAGAGTCATGGCTCTCCTTTTGCCAGGCTCTGGGCTCACATCCAACCATCAACCTGGTATCATCATTTGAATGTCTAAGGGGATTCTGAAATTTGGAGTCACACATGAATGAATTAAAGACCCCAAACCACAAGTGAATATGTAAATTGAAGAGTAGACCCCAAACCACACTAAACAAATAGCAATTACTACAAACAATGCATAGTCATGATTATATTGTCTATAAAATTTAGTTATCATGATGCTATTTGGACAAGATCAACATATTGTTATGTTTGTTAAATATAAATTGTGTTGGGGTCTACCTGTGTTCTCTTCTACCCAGGAGCAGAATCCCTTTAAATTATAGGAGGCATAAACTTTTTCTTTGGCTTTAGTTTGAACACATGCTGGATGGTTTACCTCTCATAGACAAAGAGTTCCAGTTTTTCACCCCACTGAAGGCCCAGCCCATCCTTGATCTAACAGGCAGCAATTGCCATAGCAACTTACATCAGTATTTGTGGCAAGAATAAATATATACAGCTGGCTGGACAGGTCAGCTTTGCCATTTTCCTTAAAATTAGCTACTTGTTTTGAGAGATTTACAGTTTTACAGGACATAATCCTTGAACTTTCTTCTGTGTACGTGTTAGCATAAATGTTTCTAGACCTTCAAAATGCTCTAACTAAAGTCCTAGTTAAGATTCCACCGGTATTTTTATAATTCTTGATTAATCTACCCAAGAGTCCAGAATGTCTCAACACTTAATCAAGATACTCTTTGTGCCACTTGTCAGCATTTAACATGCCATGCTTAGAAGACCATGTACCCTTCCTGGTTCCTGGAAGTGCTTGGCTTTTGTTATAATGCTAATAGTATCATTTTTAAAAGTTACATTTTCTCATGGGTAATTGTTAAATATCAAAGTGCTAATGATTTTGGATGGCTGACTCATGCCAGGCAATTATACTTCACTCATTATTTCTGGTAACCTTGATATTATTCACTTTCTTTCCTTTGTTATGAGTTATATCAAGCATGCGATTGGAGTTTCAAGACCGTGTCCTAATAATCCCCTTCTCTTGGTGGTAGAGGGTCAGGATCTTGCTGTATAGCTCAAATGCACAATCTTCTCAATCAGTCTCATGGATTACAGGTGTGTTCCACCACATCTGCTTCAATTTTCATCTCCTTGAGAGTTTTATTTGAATCATAGTCACTAGGGGTTTTGTTATTTGTTTGTTATTTTGAATAAAATCTCCTTTTTTTTCTTTTTGTTGCTTATGATTTAGGTTATCCGATCTAGAAAACCAATGTCTATTCCAAGATTACAAATTTTAGCCCTTGCCAGGTGTTCCGGCCTTGTGCTCAAACTGGCATTCAGGGATAGACTTTCTCCCCCTCAGCTCTGAGCTGCCCACTGAGCCACAGACAGCGTCCTTCTCCACGTGTTTCACCTCTTTGTGGCAAACGGTTGTATCCGTTTCCCTTTCCATCTCTGTGACAGGAAATCCATAGAAACTGTGAGAGAGGAAGAAGAATTTGCTTTGGCTAACAGTTCCAGTCCATCATGGCAGGAGAAGCGTTTGGCAGACTTCCCTGATGCTGTGATAAAGCACTGCCCAAAAGTGATCTGGGGGACAGCAGGCTGATTTCAGCTTATACATTCAAGTCACAATCTACCATTGAGGGAAGGCATCAGGAACTTGAGGCAGGAACTTGGGGCAGAAGCCATGCAGGAATATTCCTACTCTCTCTCTGCTAGCTTTCTTCTACAGCCCAGGACAACCTTCCTTGGAACAGTGCTGCCCACTGACATCAATCATCAAGACAATCCCCCTCCAGACCTATCAGTCCAGGCAATTTTTCAATTGGAGTTTCCCACTTCCCAAGTGACAATAGTGTCTTAGAGTTTCTATTACCATGACTATGGCAACTCTTATAAAGGAGAATATTTAATTAGGTGGTTTACAGTTCAGAGGTTCAGTCCTTTATCAGCATGGCAGAACATGGCAGTGTGCAGGCAGACATGGTGCTGGAGCGGTAGCTGAAAGTTCTACATCTTGCACAGGCAACAGGAAGTGAACTGAGACACCGGGTGGTATCTTGAGCATGAGACTTCAAAGCCCGCTCCCACAGTGACATACTTCAACAAGGCCACACCTAGTAATAATGCCACTCCCTATGAGATTATAGGAGCCAATTACATTCAACCACCACAATTAGGTTGTATCAAGTCGACAATAAAATCTAACCAGGATAGAAGTCATGGTGGCTGAAGTGGTTTGAGGCTATGGCAATGGGAACTTCTGGTGTGGCTTACACACATGTCTATTAACCAGAAGTAAAATGGGACATAAGCAAGGATGGCTATACCACTCGAGTCCTATGTCCTGGTAACCCACTTTCCCTAGCTAGCCCCCAACTCCTAAAGGCTCTATAGTTTCCAAAAAATAGCACCGCCAGCTGTCGACCAAGTGTTCAGACGTATAAGCCTGTGGATGGCATTTCACATTTAAACTGTAACAACTGCTGAGGCTGAGTACATGCAGCTAGGCCCACAGAGGGGCCTTCAAGCAGAACTCTGTTGTCCTGGTCTGACCTCAGTGATTCTAGATTGCATCTGCCCCTGAGTTTTATGAGCTCATTCCTTTCTGGAGGAGAACTTCTGCCTTGAATCCGTCAGGTGGAGTTGTGGAGAGGAGCTTCTGCCTCTTTCTCTTTCTCACTCTCTCTCTCTCTCTTTGTTTTTTCGAGACAGGGTTTCTCTGTGGCTTTGGAGCCTGTCCTGGAACTAGCTCTGTAGACCAGGCTGGTCTCGAACTCACAGAGATTCACGTGCTTCTGCCTCCCAAGTGCTGGGATTAAAGGCGTGTGCCACCACCGCCCTGCTCTGCCTCTTTATCTGTCGGGACAGTAAGATGCTTGTCTAGAATCTTAGCACCAGGGCTCTTTTGCAGAGGGTTCTCTGCAATTCTGCTCCTGAAGTACTCAAGGAAAGTTGTGCTTTTGTAATTTACCTAGACTCTTAAAGAGCATCTTATGGCTACTTGAGAGATAGCCTCTTCCTGGCCTTCCACACTCCTGGTGGGAGAAGAACCAACTTCTCCATGGGTTGTAAAGTCTACATGAAGAACGTAAAGTGGAGTCATGTGGCAGATGCCACAGGTTTTGTAACGACTGAATCCATTATGTGCTTACACAAAGGCAGCACGCAAGAGCTAAAGGGCCGTGGACTCATTTGTAATAACAAGTAGGCTAACAAACATGGAAGCAATTAAAATGTCAACAACAGAGGCTGTAAATGATGACGTGACAGAATGCAGGGCACGACAGGAGGTTGAGCAACAGTGAGCACGCTGCTCCTGCTGCAAGCATGCTAATGAATGGAAGAAGCATGGCAAGTTACCATGACACCAATGGGGTGTCATTTATCCAGAGTTAAAAAAAAGACACATAACAATCGGAGTATAATTAGGGTAGATAATTTATAACGGAACTGTAATGAAGAGCAAAGCAGAGACTGGGCACAAAATTCACGGTAGGGTCATTATTTTTAAAGTAGTATAGTGGCACCAAAACCGGTGCATTTCATTTTTCCAGTGACAACTGTCCTCGTTGTTTCAAAGAACTTTCAGAAGGCCAAAGTGATCATGGATGAAATATTGACCAGGCTAAGCATTAATCCTTGTTGTGGGATAATCTTTTTTGTACACTGTAAAGATGTGTCTCTGCCTAAGGTGCCTTCTGATTGGTTTAATAAAGAGCTGAATGGCCAATAGCTAAGCAGGAGAAAAGAGATAGGACTTTCTGGGAGAGAGAACTGAAGATGGATCTAGAATGGGAGAGATGTCAGTGAGACACTGAGGAAGTCGGACATATAGTACAGAGGAGAGAGCCACGTGGCAGAATGTGTAATAGACACAGGTTAATTTGAGTTATAAGAGCTAGTTGGGCTAAAAGCCACGCTTCCTAATTAATAGTAAATCTCCAGGGTCATTATTTGGGGGTTGGTGGTCCAAGAAGGGTCCAACAAGAAAGTCCAACTACAGATCCTAGCTGCAGATGTGGGGCCCAGGTGAGTCTTCCTTCTCTCTGGATGTGAGGAGCTCTACCCGGTGATGCACAGACTGAGCCTCATTGCCACCTTAGGACCCAGAGGGTCAGGAAAAGATGCTCCCCAGCAAAAAGGGTCATCAAGAGGTCAAGTTTCTCATTGGTCCTGGCAGAACTTGGTAGGTGTTGACTGCCAAAACATGTGGATATGATTTCATATCAAGGTAAGAGTACTCAGAGAAAAGTGGGTTTCTCCTTGTCTTCCTAGTCCTTTGTTCAGGGGCTCACATGGGGTGGAAGATCAAGGAGTCATCGGGCACTTTTCAAAACAAGATGTGTTTTTGTAGAGTCTAGTCTCTCGTCCCCCTAACAAACTCCAAGGCCCCTTACCCTAGCAAGTGGGAAGGGCCTCTGACACATGCTTAATAAATCATATCCTAGTCCAGAAATCAAATTCCAGCTCCTATTTTAGACTCTTTTCAAATACAGTATTTCTGTATGTTTCTTTACTATATTTCATTTGCTCCTGGCCAGCAATGGTTCTAAATGTTAAATGGAAAATTTCAGAAGCAAGCAAATCATAAATGTTAAACTCTGCACTGTTTCAAATGACATTGCAAAATCTTGTACTGTTGTGTCTATGGTATGGTTCATTCCTTTGTTGGTGTATCTGTTCCCAGAGAGCTGAACACTCTTTGTGGTCCTTAGATGAGACTAAGTTTTCCCATGCATGGACTTATTCACTTATACAATGAATATCACCAAGTTCTTAATATTGAGAACAGTAAAATTGTGTATTATCAAGACTATTTATTTTTCCTGCCTGATGATTCCAACCTATTTTAAAATATCACCAGTATTTTCAAAGTTAGAAAACAACAAGGAGATGGAGAAGACCTAGAACTTTGCAGTCAAAGAACCAGAGTCCAGAAAAAACGTCAAGGACACTTGAGACCAGGGTCTAGGAGAGAGGTTCTCAGCCTTCCTAATACTGTGACCCTCATGTGGTGGTGACCTCTAACCATAAAATTATTTTTGTTGCTACTTCATAACTGGAATTTTCCTACTGTTATGAATCATAATGCAAATATCTGTGTGGCTTTAGGTGACCCCATCCAGGTTATGGCTCAGAACTAATCTTCTGGTTAAAGAGGTGACAATCTGCTTTAGGATTGCTTGGTGAAATGTTGGCATTTGAAAGTTTGGATCTACCTTTTCCAGTTTGCCTCCTTTCCAACTTCCCTAACTCTTTTCCTATTCTAACGTAGTCATATGCTCCCCAACCATTACATAGTGCCTATCTTGGGCATTGCATCAGTTATTATACAGTTACTATATACCCACATGCTGTGCTTAAGAGACCATGATTTTAGTTAAGAAAGACAAGAGTAATGATGGTAGCAATTTATATATATCAAAAAGAAGCTTCAAAGCATATAGGTAAAAGGTGATCATCATTATGTACATAGAACAGATATGCATACGGTATAGAGTTGAGTACTATCGGTGGTTTCAGGCACAAGTGGGAGGGTCTTAAAACATGTACCCCACAGATACAGACACCCCAAAGATGCATGAGCCCATGCAATTCACACAATAACTCTGTGGAGTCAGTGGTAGTATCATCTCCATTTTATAGAGAATGAGATTTGTCTCAAAGACATATAGAGTGAATGACATCTGTAATGTAGACTCAGTGGTCTGCCTCCAAGGACCCAATTCTTTACAACCTGGAGCTACGTCACTGTCTGTAGAAGCTCTGATTGATCCCTAGCCTGTTGATTACCTGTGGTTTTGGGGTTTTAAGGTCACTGATTGAATAGGCAGAGTGAAGGGACTACTGCTTGTTTTTACAAATTTTTCCTCCTTGTCTGGTGCAAGTGGCAGGATTCACATGACCAGAAAAACAGCAAAAAGTAAATCTAGCCGTAGCCCTTGGTGCCAGGATGGCCTCTCCTTTGTGGGGCAGGCTCTATGTAACCCCCTTTGGGGTCTTCTCATAGAAAAGCACAATAGGCAGGATGAAATGTATTTAAAATGATAACTCAGTGATCCACCTGCTGAGGGTGATACAGTATTTATTGGGCAAAATAATTTTTGGGGGTGTTCACAGCAACCTTTTGGGGGGTCTTGGTCCCTTAAACCATATTAGTCTGGAAGGATTCCACAGGTTCTCATCCTCTGTGGAAACAAAAGAAGAACCTCTTTTCCAAAGCAACATATCCTTAAACTCAAATGTTGAAGTCAAGAAACATTTAAAACATATATGTTGGTTTAGCTTAGCAGTCCATACAATGAAATGTCTCTCTGTACCTAGCTCCTCCACAGTCAAAAAAATTTAAAAAAACCACAAAAATATACATAATCTAGACTTTCTGTATACATTCCATCTTTACATGGCTTATTTTCCTTACTCTTTTACTTTTTCTACAAGTTTAATATTTATTTTATTATCATTACTCCTTTAATCTATGACTGTCTGTACTCTGTCTCTTTGAAGACTTTGTTTTATGTTTTTTTATAAACCATTTACTTCCTTTTATAACTCTCTATACTCTTTTTCTTCTCTCTCCCAAGCTTACATACATTTTTAAAAATACACTGTGTCTCATTTAGAAGTCTTTTATGTCTGAATCTGTCCTTATTGTATATCTGTAATCCTTTCCTGACCAGGATGACTTCTTAAAATGCTAAACCCTTCTTATGAACCTAAGCGGCAGCATTGCTAGGGGAAATACAGCCCTGCCTGTTGTCGCCCAGTCTGACATGGCAGAAGTTTGTTCACTGCCTCTGAGATTGTAGGGTAGGATCCGTCCTTACCACCTCAACTCTGATAACAAATTGACCCATGCTGCCACCAAGTAATTTGCAGCACGCTGCCCAGAAATCCCATTTAAATGCTCAGCCTCCTGAAAGAACCAGAGTTCATGCTGGCAGCATGGCCCAGAAAGCTGCTGTTTCAAAGCCACATGACTTTTTTTCTGCTACCATTTAATCAGGAAAACCTCTTTTAAAGGAGCTGCAGCATGCTGCCAGCAAGCAGAGCCCATACCAAAAAAATGCAGCTAAATTTTGTTTTTTAGTAACTAGAATTCCTTTCCAAGCTCTCTAAGGTTTTACATGGGTTAGTTGACCATGTTGGAGCACCAGTTTGCTACAGGAGGCCACTTGTTCATTTCCTGGCTGCCCAGACTCCCAAAATAACCACATAGAAACAGTATTAATTAAATCACTGCTTGGCCTATTAGCTCTAACGTCTTATTGGCTAGCTTTTATATATTAATTTAACCCATTTCCATTATTATATATTTTACCATGAGGTTCATGGTCTACCAGCAAGGTTCCAGTATGTCTGTCTCTGGCAGCAGCTCCATGGCTTCTCCTTTACTCTGCCTCCTTTCTCCCAGCATTCAGTTTAGTTTTCCATGCCTACCTTTGTTCTGCCTTGCTCTGCTATAGGCCCAAAGCAGTTCTTTATTAACCAATGGTATTCACAACACACAGAGGGGAATTCCACACCATCAGGGCACACAACCTGCATGATCCCAGCTTTTCTTTGTGTGTGGCTTAGGGATTCTATTGCTGTGAAGAGACACTATGACCATGGCATTTTTTCTTCCTTTCTTCCTTCCTTCTTTTTTTTCCTTCCTTCCTTCCTTCTTTCCTTCCTTCCTTCCTTCCTTATATTTTGAGACAGGATTTTTCTGTGTAGTGTTTGGAGCCTGTCCTGGAACTCACTTTTGTAGATCAGGCTGGTTTCAAATTCACAGGGATCTGCCTGCCTCTGCCTCCCGAGCTCTAGAATTAAAGGCAATAGCCATGGCAACTCTTATAAAGGAAAACATTTAATTAGAGTTGGCTTATAGTTTCTGAGGTTTGGTTCATTACTGTCATGGTGGGCAGCAAGGCAGCATGCAGGCAGACAGGGTGCTAGAGAAGGCTCTGAGAGTTCTTACATCTTGATTCTCAGGCAAGAAGAAGTGGTTTATCTCACTGGGCATGGCTTGAGCATATATGAGACCTCAAAGTCAGCCTCCATAGTGACCTTCTTCCTCAAACAAGACTACACCTGTTCCAACAAGGCAACATCTTCTAATAGTACCACTCCCTTTGGAGGCCATTTTCTTTCAAACCACCATAGTGTGTGTCTGCCCTTTCTTCATCCCCTATCACCTCAGTTAAGTCAATCCCCAAAGCATTCAGGTCGTGGCCCAGTGAAAAAGTGTTTCTGTGTCCCCACCTGGATTGAAAGAGTTCCTGAGCACACTTCTGCCTGTGAACACTGGAGATGTAGAGGAAAAGAATTTAGACTCCTTAGTCCAATAGATACAAATCAATTTTAATGCAGGAAGGCAAACATGAGTCTAAGAGTGATTGAAGACAACCACATTCTTAACATACATTAGGCTCATGAGAAGAATTCCAAGAGCTGGAGGTGCAGATCAGGGGTATAATGCTGGGC
Organism: Ondatra zibethicus; assembly: GCA_004026605.1. Classification (NCBI taxonomy): domain Eukaryota; kingdom Metazoa; phylum Chordata; class Mammalia; order Rodentia; family Cricetidae; genus Ondatra; species Ondatra zibethicus. Next base: position 113,531 of record PVIU01001344.1, on the reverse strand, counting down.
TAGCATGTGTGAAAACCTGATTGGGTCCTCAGGGTTGATGTGGGAAAGAGTTCTGCATTCCTGAGTTGGGGAAGTGGAACGCCAATGTGGGGCTGACTACATCCATGCAAAACCTGAGAAAGCTTGAAAAGAAATTCTAGACACAAGTAACAGAGTTAAGCACGGCTTCTTGGTAGCTGGCATTTTTTTTTCAGATGGGCTCTGTTTGCTGGCAGTGAGCAGGAGCACCACAGCTTACTGACTCAGCATAAGAAACAGTGGATTCCTGTTTTGTGCTGCCAGCACAAACTGACTCTTTCAGGAGGCTGAGTACTTGGATGGGTTTTGTGAGCAGAGTGTTACAACTTGCTAAATCCTCTGTGTGCCTGGTAATGGGACTGTGAGCATGGCTCGCAGAGCTGGCACTGAACAGACCTCTGCCATGTTCAACTGGGCACGGCCAAAAGGCAAAGCAGTCTTAGTATTTACCGCTTAGCATTTTAAGAAGCGGTTCTGGTGAGAAAAGGATTACAGATACACAATAAAGACAGATTCAGATGAAAAAGATCTCTAAATGGGTCACAGTGTTGGATAAATGTACACAGGCTCTGGAGGGAGAAGAAAAAGAGTATAGAGAATTATAAAAAGAAGTAAATCATTAAAAAATAAAACAAAGTCTTTAAAGAGACAGAGTACAGAGAGTCATAGATTAAGGAGTAAGGAATATGAACCACACAAAGATGGAATATATACAGAGAGTCTAGATTATGTATCTTATTTTATTCATTTTTTTAAAATTTTTTTGACTGCAGAGAGACATTTGGTTCTGAGAACTGCTAAGTTAAACATATATATATTAAAGGTATCTTGACTTCAAAATTTGGGTCTAAGGATATGTTGCTTTGGAAAAGAGGTTCTGCTTTTGTTTCCATAGATGATGAGAACCTGTAGATTCCTTCCAGACTAATATGGTTTGATGAAATAAGAGTTCCTGAAAGGTCTCTGTAAACCCTAAGAAATTCTTCACCCAAAAAAATCAGGAAGCAATTTAGAGAGAACTATGCCCAAGTTCCCACATATTGCTTATAAATGTTTGTTTATGTTTAAAGGGGGATATGATTTAGATATGAATACTTTGCATTTGTATGGATCTTGGTCTATTAATACAAATTTAATGTCAATTTTGTTATATGTTTATTTCTGCTCTTGATTAAGGTATTGTGTTTGTGAAGCTCATTTAAAAATGTAATGTGTAATTAAGAAATACAGGTTAATAGTCATCTATAATAGTCAACCTTGTAGTCATGTTAGGTTTTCTAGATATATAGAGATATATTTCAGTTAGATAGATAATCTTTAACACTTTAAAAGACCTACAGAATAAAGCATTTAAAATGTTTTAGGAACCTAGGACTTTTCTTGACAATGAGCACATCTGCTCCTGGTAGCACCAATTACTTCAAAAAGAAGATGGGCATTGAAGAGGCTCCTTATGGAGTTGGTTAGCCATTTGGGCAAGAATCTGTTTTTGCCTGGACTGCTTGACGTTATGCTGTATAAACTGGACACGTAGAACCCACAGAAAAATGACTGTTCAACTTGCTTAAAGGTGAGACGTTCCTTCAGGGTTCCTGGCTCATGAAAGAATCTGTCAGACATTCTGCAGTACACAAAAGAAAGTTACTGACAAACTGCCAATATATGAGAAATTGTCTTTAAAATTTCCTTTTTCATGAAAAAGTTTGCTGGATACCATGGGCCTGTAAGCTGAAGATGGGCATCCTAATGTTACAGAAGAACTCTGGGTGACTTTCCAGCAGCAAGATGTCTCTGTCGATTCTAGAGTTTTGGGAGTTGCTTACAATGTACTTCTTGTTTACTTAGGTAAATTATATCCTTCTGGAATCTTTGAAGACTAGTTATATTTATAGTTTTCCTTAGTTATGATAAAAGATGAAGTCGATATAAATATTATAACTGTAACTCTTGCTTGATACTTGTTTTGTTGTATGTAATCTTGCTATGTTAAAGAAAACCTTCCTTTTTATTTAGACAGAAAAGGGGAGGTGATGTGGGATTCCCCTCTGTATGCTATGAATACCATTGGTTAATAAAGAAGTTGTTTTGGGCCTATTGCAGCACAAAATAGAGCAAGGTAGTAATTTCAAGCAAGGTAGAGGAGGAAGAGTAGGCAGAGTGAAGCCATGTAGCCACTGCAGGAGACAGACACTGGATGCCAGATGGCACCTTACTGTTAGGTCACAACCATGTGGCGATACACAGATTAATAGATAGGTTGATTTAAGATATAAGAGCTAGCTAGAAATATGCATAGACTAATAGACCAGGCAGTGTTTTAATTAATACAGTTTCTGTGTGATTATTTTGGGTCTGGGCAGCTGGGAACAAACAAGTGCTCTCCAACAACAGGGAGGGACGTGTATCTGTTATAGAATTAAGTTGAACTTAAGTTGAACTCTTACTAAAATGGCAACAAATTTAATTTGTATAGGAGTGAAGATGATAGCACTGTTTTGGGGCAAACAAAAAGCTAGAGCTTTCCTCTTATAACTGTATATGATTACAAATCTTCATTGTGAAGAACTTATAACTATATATGATTACAAATCTTCATTGTGAAGAACTTATAACTATATATGATTACAAATCTTCATTGTGAAGAAGCCACTGATTTTGTTCTGACAGTCTTAGCTTATATATATTATTAGATAGATGTGATAGACATTATACCTGGGTTAAAGGCCTATATGAAGTAGACACGGCCTCATATTATGTAACATTATTTCCATTTCACTGGTGAAAATTGTAACCGAGTATTTTGCTAAACACCACAAAGCTCATAAAGTTGGACACTGGATAAATGGGTTTCCGTGGAAGCTTTCCATAAAGCCATCATATAAATGTACTCATTCACTCACTCAACAAATATTTACTGAGCTCTTAACACCGAGAACACAAAAATATATCAAATGATCTCACGGGCAATATATCTCCTGCTGGAACACCCTAGTCCATTTTAAAACATTGCCATGTTTTAAAATTAGAAAACCTTTCAGAAAATCAAGGAGAGCAAAATCGTCCACAAGTGGACTTGGATACCTCTTTAACTTCCTAAAAATAGCATTACTTTTGCTCTTTTCTTAATTTCGATTCTTACTCTACAGGCAATATAAGTTTTGATTCTTTTCCTCAGATTGCACTATCAATGTTGGGCTCCAATCCTAGTTAATGAGTTACAGAAATGTACACCCTGGGTCTTTCTCTGAGATAAATTGCTTCTCTGATAAGGGTGCTGTGCTTTGTGCCATCTGTCTAAAGCAATATTATTTTAATTTGCTTAAATATTTATTTATTCTTAAAATAACTTGTAGAACAATACACACTTTAAACCATTTTAACTTGTACTTCTGCTGTTAATAAAACCAAGGCTGTAGCTTCATGTTTCTTTTAAAACTCTACGACAACACATTTCACATCACTGTCGTGCATGTACATGCAGTTTTTGAAATTTTAAATGTAATATATTTTTTTGCCAAAATTTCTCTAAAGTGTGGTAGAAAAATCAGGGGTTTTGGTTTTGGTAGTTGTATAATGTTACTAGTCAATAGCATTTTAAAAAATAAATAGTAACCTTGATGCTTAGGGTTTTTTTGGCTTTTGTTTTTTAGTCTTTGCATAGTCTAGATACTAATCTTGTTAGATATATAGTTGATAAAGCATTTTCTCCCATTCCATAGGTTAACTCTTTACTCGAATATGTTCTTTGTCATACAGAAAATTTCTAGTGTCATGAGGTCTCATGTGTGCATTGTCAGTCTTAATGTCTGCTTCTGCAGCCTATTCAGTAAGTTCCTTCCTGTGCCTGCAAGCTCCAGTACACCCCCCCTTCTCCCTTTATCAGATTCAGGGTATCAGGTCTTACACTGAGGTCTTCGATCCACTTGGAGCTGAGTTTTGTGTAAAGTGGGAGATATAGATCTACTTTCATTCGAATACATGGAGCTGCCTAGCAAGTTTGACCAGTACCATTGATGAAGTGGTCTCTCCCCATTGTTTACTTTTGGCCCCTTTGTCAAAAGCTGTGGGTCCAGAGACGTGTGGACATATGTCTGGGACTTCAGTTTTATGTTATTGATTGATGTGTCTATTTTTATGCTAGTACCATGTTGTTTTTATTACTATAGCTTCCTAGTATAATTTAAAATCAGAAATCACAATGCCTTTAGCACTTCTATTATTGCCCCTATTATGTCTGGATGGCTTCAAGAAACCAGTGTTTTCCAGATACGACAGGAAAGATCCAGACACGAGCTCACTGTACTGCGGCAGCGTGCAGAAGACCTACACAGAGCCAAGCCTGATGGCATGCCAGTTTGGAGAAAGGGAGGTAGACACAAAGTCCTAGCTGCCCTCCTCCAAGTCCTCCTAGCTGAGTTATTGACATTTGATTGCAGCTAGGAGAGGAAAAGTCTGGTTTTTTTTTTTTCAATTGTGGGAATACCCAGTACAATGACCACACTCCAGGGCAGACCTCACCCAAGAGTAGTCCATCAACACAAACTAGATTTGAGAAAGAAAGTGAGATAGAGATGGGTAGGTAGGTAGGTAGGTAGGTAGATAGATAGATAGATAGATAGATAGATAGATAGATAGATAGAAATTGAGTGTGTAGGGGGTGTAGAAGGATCTGAAAAAGTAGGGATAAGGGTGTACGTGAATATGAGCAGAATATGTATGAAAGTCTAAAAGCATTAATAATAATATTTTTATTAAAAGAAATATTATTCTATTGAGAAATCTCAGTTTAGATTCCTAGTCCAGTTTTAATTGAGTCATTTGTTTCCTTGATCTTTGTATATTTGGGATATTAATTGTCTCTCAGATGTATAGCTGACAGATTCTTTCTCATTCTGTTGTTTTCTTATTCACTCAATTGATTGTTCCTCTAGGTATACAAAAGCCTTTTGGTTTATGTGGTCCCATTTGTCAGTTGTGATCTTAATTCTAGCATGGAGTCCTACTCAGAAAGTCCTTTCCTACAACTCTATCTTGTAGGGTATGGCCTACATTTTCTTCCATCAGTTTGAGCACTTTAGGTTTCAAATTGAAGTCTTTGATTTTTGTGGATCTAATTTTTGTTCAGGGAGATAGATACAGGTCTTCCTGTGTATGTTTAGAGGTTAAATTAGACCCACATTGATACTGGTACAAAAATAAACATGCGGAATGAGTACCATATTTTTTTTAAAAAAAAATCATCGTAGCTCTCTAGTAATCTGGAATAGCAATCCTTTCCATATTTTTTCCAGTCAGGAATGAACTGACTATTTAAGAGTCTTTTCTGGTTTCATATGAATTTTAGGATTCATTTTCAATTCCTGTAAAGAATATCATGGGTATTTTTATTGGAATTGTGTTAAATCTATTAATTGCTTTTAGTGGGATGGTCATTTTCAGAATGTAATTCTACTGATTCACAAACATGGCATGCCCTTCTGGTGTCTTTCCCAGTCTCTTCTTTGGAGATTGTAAGTTTTCATTGTAGATCCCTAGCCCCAGATTTACACATATAAGTGTTGCTCTCACCCTTCATCAAAGAAGCTTCTCTTTATAGCAGGTGGAGACTACAGAAAGCCACAACTGGCCACATTGTAGAGATTAATGGCTTGTTGGGAGCCCCAGTCCCATCTGCATCAGAGCTCCTGCATCTAAGGCATGGGGAAAACCATAGACTCGATGGGTAAAGACACCCTTCGCCAAACCCAGAAACCTAACTCTGATCTCAGGGACTCACACTGTAAGAAGGAACTAACTTCTCAAGTTGTCCCCTGATCTCTACAAGCACACTTTGGAAAATGCACACAAGTGCACACACACACAGAGAATAAGTAAATAAAGATGTAATTTCAAATGTTAAATTTGTTTCCATGTACAGTCAGTTCACACGCCAATTTCTTCTCCTTCTCCTTCTCCTTCTCCTTCTCCTTCTCCTTCTCCTTCTCCTTCTCCTTCTCCTTCTCCTTCTCCTTCTCCTTCTCCTTCTCCTTCTCCTTCTCCTTCTTCTTCTTCTTCCCCCCTCCTCTTTCTCTTCTTTCCCTTTCTTCCTCCTCCTCTTCTTTTGCTATTTACTATCATGAGTCAACTTGCATTTCAGAAGTTGTCACAACCCACAAGATCAGCATTCAGAAATGATCATAGCCATCCTACTTGAGAGACTAGTGGATGGTATTAAATGTATCCAGGATTTCAGATTCCGGTCATCCATCTGAAACTGGCTTCAATATACCCTCACACAAACAAGAGGTAAGCCTGGACAATCTTCTGCTCCTCACTAATCTCACGGCTTAAATTGCACTACAGATCTTCAATTTCCCAGCTCCCCCTGCTTCCCCCCACCCTTCCTCTTTGCAAAAGCCATTATGTTTTGTCACCTTCCCTGGTCCCTCAGTTGTCCAATATTCCAGCCATTAACAATGTGAATTCCTACCCACGAGAATGCTGCTTGCAGAGATTGGGGCAATTTATGGTCTACTTATTATATTCTCTTTTTTCTTCAGAAATTATTAGCTCCCTTGCCATGGTCCTTATTGTTGAAAGTGAATCATCCATACACAAGAGCACATTAGTGGCTAAGTGGAAGCTTTGTAGAATATTCTCCAAAGCCATTAGCTTTTCTGGGGACCACTGGTGTTTACTATTTATTGTGAAGTTCCCTTACGTGAATTTCCCCCCTGGGCTTATAATAGCCTTTAAAAGCAGTGAGGACAGTTTTTAAAAATCTACACAGAAGTGAGTCAGAGAAAAGCTTTATTTTATTGATGATCAGTTTGCGGGATGCTCCCTCTGTGTACTCTGCTGCCAGATTCAGAGTTAATGCACACCAGTTCATTTCACCCTAAATGCAAATATCACCACTGGAACAAATATTTAAATAGTGCCAATCCAAGCCTTTTATGCTCTTTTATCAAACCCCAAAGTAAACAGTTTCTGAAAGGTTTCCCCTTTGAATGCTATTTTAAATTTAACTTTCAGTCCATGGGGATTTTAACTCCCCCACCCCCTGGCTTTGCCAAGGGAGAAACTCAGGCCTAGAACACAGAGCCTGGTTAATAGCTTTGGCAATAACCTCCAGAGACCCAGATGCTGGTTCTGCTCTCCTACTCTTCTCCTCCAAAGGTGCCCATTTGTGGTGGTTTGAATGAGAACGGCCCCCATAAGCTCATGTATTTGGATGCTTAGTCACTAGGGAATGGCACTACTTGAGAAGGATTAGGAGGTGTGGCCTTGTGGGAGAAAGGGTGTCACTGGGTGTGACATTGAGGTTTCAAAAGCCCAACCTAGGTGCAGTGTCTCTCTATTCCTGCTGCCTTAGGATCTAGATGTAGAAAGAACTCTTAGCTACTTTTCCCCCACCATGATAATAGTGAACTAAACCTCTGGAACTGCATGCAACCCCCAGTTAAGTGCTTTCTTTAATAAGCGTTGCTGTGGTCATGGTGTCTCTTCACAGACATACAGCACTAAGACACCATCCATGTGAGTGGGACCACAGGAAGGGCAGAATGAAGGATTCCCTCTTCTTGGGAAAAAGGGGGAGGTAGGACTCTTTTTTTAAGTGTTGTGAAAGCAGAAGAGAAGGATGAAGAGTAAACCCCAACCCTAGTCCTTTCTTACAGAAAAGGTAGGTGATAGGAACTGAATCTCTGAGCCTCAATACACCTTCCACCCATCCCTTTCTCTGTAAGGCTGTATCCTAGCCCAGCCTTATTTTGTTTTTGTTTTTAGACTGGATCTTGTATACAGCCCTGAATGACCTGATGTTAACTCTGTAGCTCACATTGATCTTGAACTCACAACAATCTCTCTACTTGAGCCTTCTGAGTGCTGGTCACACACTCAGTATACCACTACCTCCAAAGCATCACCACCCTATTCTTACCTGGTCTGCTATAGCATTTCCCAGCTAGATTCTTCTCCTCTAGACCAGTATCCCAAAGCACCCCTGAAATTACCTGGTGCAAGTGAGAAGGAAACACGGAACACACAATGAACCCACTTAGGACTTTATTAGAGGGGGCGTGCACAGGCCTGAGGAAGTCAGTGTGCAGAGAGAGAGAGAGGAAGATGGCACTCCAGCTTTTAAAAGCTGCCTAGCACATGTACACAGGGGGTTGACATGGCTACGTCATATGCAGATGATGGGTCTCACACATGTGCACAAGGGCTTAGACGAGTCATACATGGATGATGCAACCATGCATGTGAGCAAGGGCTTAGCTGAGTCATATATGGATGATATAATCCACTGTACGTGGGTCACACGGAACTCTTTAACATCCCCAGAGACCATTAGGCACTTCTGCCTTAGGGCTTGTCTGCACATGCATGGTCCCTAGAACCTGAAAGTATCAGTCTTATTGTGGTTGAAATCATTACAACCCCCAAGGAACTTCCTAGGGTGTAGACACTACTAGTCCTGGAAGAGAAATCCCTGGAGCTATGGGACAAAGCTCAAATGATGTGACATGACTTACAAGTCTGGTTAAGATCCCTGCCCACTCTTCCAGCATTTGCTCTAATCTTTCACACTAGAAATTTCACATCCTTTCACATCCCAGTGTAATGATGTCTTATTAGTGGGGTCCTCTTCTTTCTACCTCTCCTGGGTATAATGGTCCATCTCTTCCAATGTACTGTAGGTCCCTGTGGTGGTTTAAAAGAAAATGGCCACCAAAGGGAGTGGCACTATAAGGAGTTGTGGCCTTGTTGGAGAAAGTGTGTCACTGTGGAGGTGGGCTTTGAGGTTTCAGATACGCTCAAGTTATGCCCGGTGGAAAAGACTACTTCCTATTGCTTTCCTGTCAAGATGTAGGGCTCTCAGCTCCAGCACCATGTCTGCCTGAGTGTTTCCATACTCTGGGCCACCATGCTCCCTACCATGATGAATAAATAATGGACTAAACCTCTGAATCTGTAGGCCTCCACTTCAATTATATGTTTTCCTTGCCATGGTCAAGGTGTCTCTTCACTAAAAACCCTAACTAAGACAGAAGTTGGTACCAGTGACTGGGGTATTGTGATAGTCCTGACCATGTTCTTGTTTGAAGAAATATGGACCCTGGGACTATGGATTAGAAAAGCAGGAATGCTTTAGGTGCTGCTTTATGGGTCATACGAAGAGCATGGAAGACAGTGGTGCTGAGTGTGATTTGATGAACTGTGGGGGGCCTGGCTCAAGAAGTCACAGAGGAGACGAATATTAGTACATAGCCTAGATACCAGTCTTGTGATACTTTGGGGAAGAATGTGGCTGCTTTTTGCCCTTGTCTGAAAAATCTGCATGAAGCTAAAGTGAAGAGTTTGGATTAATTCCATTGACACAGGATAACTCAAAACAGCCTAGTACGGACTTTGTCATGTGGCTATTAGTGCTAATATTGATGAAGATTTATAATGAAAGGAAACAAGCTGAGCAAATAAAAATTTTTAAAAAATGTAAAGATTTGAGAAAAGGGCACCAGGAAGTGAAATAGAGCTAAATCCTGTTTTCAAGGAGATAAATGGATTAAGAAATGGAGTAAAGGGAGTGGTGAGCTCAGGACAAGATTCCACCCAGCTAAGTTTCCAACTAGTGAAAAAAAATAAAGAAAAGATTAGAGCCCAGTGTGTTAGGAGGCAGAGGCTGGCAGATCTCTGGGTCTAAGGCCATCTGTTGTCTACAGAACTAGTTCAAGGACAGCCAAGCTTAGGCAGTGAAAGAAACCATGGAAAACAGAAAGCTGGTAAAGATTTAATTGAAGGAGGGGGCCATGTTCCAGCCCTAGGAAGCAACAGAACTTGGCAGCCTCAGCCATGTGGTTCTGGATTTAGAGTCAAAGATAGTAAAAAGGTGCTGTGGAACCTTCCTTGGCAACTAAGGAACGCCACTGGGGCCAGGCATGTGTCAGGGGTGACCCTGAATGGAGCTCCAGAGAGGCCATTGTGTGAAATTGTGAAGGAGATACCTGGGTTGCCTTGGAGACCCCAAGATGTTAGAGATGCCAAAGTCATGAGACACCTGCCAAGAAAAACTGCTAACAGGGAGTGGAACCAGCTCAAGAGAATGAAGAGTGTTGCAGTCAATAAAGCTGAAAAAGAGTTGGAGATCTGAAGAGCATTTTGACATCAGACATGGAGGTGCAGAGTTTGGAGTTCGCCAGCTGGTTTTCAGACTTGCTTTGGTCTTGTATTTTCTTACTATGCTCCCATCCCTACATTTTGAAATGATAATATGTATCTTGTGCCATTATAATTTGGAAGTAGGTGATCTGCTTTTTTTATTTTGATTTTTCAGGAGATTATAGTTAAGAGATTTCATGAATCGCAGAAGACACTTTGAACTTTAAACTCTTAAATAAATTTGAAACTGTTATAAACTATGAGGACATTTGAAGTTGGACTGAATGCATTTTTGCGTTATGATATGGCTTTAAAGCCTTTTGGGGCCAGGGAGTGGAATGTGGTAGTTTGAAAGAAAATAGCCCTCAAAGGGAGTGGCATTATTAGGAGGTGTGGTCTTGTTGGAGTGCTGGAATGGGTGTGGTCTTATTGGAGGAAGTAGGTCACTGTGGAGGCCGACTTTGAGGTCTCATATATGCTTAAGACATGCTTAGTGAGAAAGACCACTTCCTGTTGCCTGCGTGTCAAGATGTAGAACTCTCAGTTCCTTCTCTAGCACCATGTCTGCCTACACACCGCCATGTTGCACCATGATGATAATGGACTAAACCTCAGAAAATGTAAGTCACCCCAATTAAATGCTTTCCTTTATAAGAGTCACCATGGTCATGGTGTCTCTTCACAGCAATAGAAACCCTAACTAAGACAGTCCCCAAGGGCAAGGTTGTAGTTCTGTCATTTTGTAGTACTAGTTTTAGCATGATGAAAGAGTCTTGATCAATGTATGAAAATTAAGTAAACAAACCTAGACAAGGGCATTTTTTTTAAAAACTGTGATATTAGTCTGGATGCCAGCTCAGGCAGCATGCTGGCCTTCAGTCACGTCTTTCCCCTTGGCAGCTCCCCAAAGCTCTGCTTCTCAAATGGAGGCTGAACTCTTGAACTAGATTCCTGAGTTTTCTCCCACAGACAGTGGTAAACGGTGGCATCGTGGCCACTGCTGCCGGAGTCCAGTGCTGCTTCTGTGTCATGAATTGAGATGTATGCTTCGTACTTCTCTCCAGGCCTCACTAGCTTGTGAAGACAACTGAGCACACTTGTCCCACTGCCTCCAACATTTCATAATTTGGAATACCCATTTCTCCAACTACCAACTTAGGGTTTCTTAAAGTGGAGATGAATGTCTGAATAGCTTGCTTCCCTTTCTCTCGGGCTGTGTGGCCTCTTATTGCCTTTTCTAGCAAGAAGATTCTGTTTAGTTTCTCTCCTTCCTTCCTGTCTCTTCTCCTTTCTTCCACCTCCTTCTCTCCTTCTTCCCCCTCCCTTCCCTCCTCCCCTTCCTTCTCCTTCTCTTCCTCCTCTTTCTTGTTCTCACCTCCAATTTCTTCCTCCTGTTTTTTAGTTTTCTCTGATCTTCACACAGAGCTAGTGTGCTGGCTAGTTTTCTGTCAACTTGACACAAGCTACAGTCATTTGTGAAGAGGGGACCTCAGTTGAGAAAATGCCTTCATTTGATTGGCAGTCTGTCCGGCATTTTCTTGATTAATAATTTATGTGGGAGGACTCATCTCACCATGGGTAGTGCCACCCATGGGCATATAGTCCTAGGATGGTATAAGAAAGCAGACCGAGCAAGCCATGGGGAGCAATCCAGTAAGCAGCACCCCTCCATGATTTCTGCTTTGGTTCCTGCCTCCAAGTTCCTTCTTGAGTTCTTTCCCTGATTTCCTTCAGCGATGGATTGTTACCTGGAAGTGTGAGGAATTAAATCCTTTCCTCGCCAAGTTGCTTTGGATCATGGTGTTTTACCAAAGCAGTAGGAGCCTGAGACAACTAGTATTCTAGCTAAACGACTTTGGGCACACTCTTAAACTCTCTATTTTCTCTTTATAACTGTAAGTTGGAGTTACCAATACTCACCCGATAAGACTGCTGGGAGAATTAACTGAAAGGGCACAGAAGGAGGATGGAGGGCCATACTTGCCACAGCTGCCACTGTCTATGGATGCACAGGCCTGCCGACACACCACGCACATTCAGGGTTAGACTTCTTTCACTTAAGCAGTCAGCAAAGACGGCCAACATCCTTGGCTCGTTTCCAAACTCAGAAGACCCAGAGGAAGACAGCCATCTGTGCTGGGGTGGAGAGACAGGGTTCTGTAACACGTCCCACTGGACCCCCACTTTCCCCCTCCAAATTCAGGCATTGAAGTTCCAACTCCCAGAACGCCAGGGCGTGCCTGTACCAGAACATAAGGTTTTGACAGAGTTGATGAAGTTCAAACCATGATGTCAGATGGCTGTAATCCAACCCTACTGCTGCTCTTCTGGGAAGAGGGGATTGGGACACACAGAAATACTGGGGATACACAGAGAAGAAAGACTACGTGAGGACAGGATGAGATGAAGTTATTGGAAAGCCAGGAGAGAGAGGCCCCAGAAGAAACCAAACTTGCTGGCTCCTGGATCTTGGACTTGAGCCTGCAAGATGATAAAAACAAAGAACGTCTGGTGTTTAAGAGGCCAGCTCTCAGTGAGCCGAGAAGCTAACCAAAGACAGCTGCTGGCCCTCACTTTTTGTTTGAGGGAGTCTTCAGGGCTGGACACACCGAAAACGTGTCCTTTTTAGTTCTGGGGTACACTGAGTGAGTGATTCACCGGTACCAAGCACTGGGCCTTGTGTTGCTGCGACAGATGGGGGTGCTGTTCCTGCCTGTGGTGGTGGCTCTGCGAGTGGCCGACAAGTCAGAGGAGGTATGGCCCGCCACCTCCGCTGCCCAAGTTCAGAGTCTCCAGGGAAAATGCTAAGTGGCAGCTGTGTTCCCTATGCTCAGGAGTCTTTCAGCTGAGCCTGTAAGCTCAGCACTTGAGGCAGAGGCAGGAGGATGATTTTGAGTTCCAGGTCAACTAGGGCTACCTAGAAAGATTATGTAAAACTTCATAGATAAAAACTGAAGATGATTTGTTTAAATTCAAAAGTAGAGGGTGAGAGAGACGGTTATGAGCACTTCCTGCTCTGGGTTCTACTCTCACACGACAACTCATAACTCCCTGTAACTTCTGTTCCAGGGGTCTGGCACCTCGGCTGACCTCTGTGGGTTCCTGCACACACATGGTGACATGCACACACTGAAGCACACACACATCCACAACAATTTCAAAAATACTCAAAATCAGATTGATAATGATTAAATATGACTATGGAGAAAGCATTCAAAGGCAGCAGAGACAAGCCAGAAATTGCGAAAGAAGGAAAGAGCTATGGCTGGAACGCTACCAAGGATAAAGAAAATTAAAATGAATAAAAGCACGTTAGGTAAATCATTGATAAAAGCTCATTCTCCTGCACAGGCACGGATGTAATATATATGTGCCTTAGTACTGTTAGGAAATTCTTTACAACCTTTTTTTTTTATGAAGGAAATAATCAGTGTTGACTCCTTCCCTTCCCTGTGGGCAGGCATGGACTCTGAGTCACTTCAGATTACTGGAACTTCTGTTGTCTGGCCTCACAATGGACTCATCATTTTTATACTGTTCCTATGGGAGATGTGATTTTGCTTTCCAAGTGGCAAGAACCCAAATAGGTTTAAATCACAACACTTTTTAAGATGGGCCTGCCAATTTTCAATTTCAAAGGGGAGGCTTTGGCTTCTGCCAACACTGCTTGGCGTAGCATGTCTTATAAAGAAAAAAATCAACTAGATATTATGATGCAATTGGAATTCATTATCTGCCTTGTAAATGTGCTAAGATATAGAAGGCTAGCTTTGCACTGCGTAAATCTTGATTTACATAATTGAGAATTATTTCCATGTGTGAGTGAGTGTGTGCACTCCTCACTCATGTGTGTTCTATGGTATCTGTTCCATATATATGGCACACACACACACATATATTAAACCAGAAATACAATATAACAATATAAAAATTGTGGTTGGGTGTGATGACCTAAACCTATAATCCCAGGACTCAGAAAATGGAGGCAGGAGGCTCAAGAGCTCCAGGCCAGTCTAGATGTGAAGATCCAATCTCAAAATATATATATATGGTGATGGGAATCAAACTCTCATATAACTACTTTTGATTTTTATAAAGGAGAGAGTTTTCTTTCATACACCTAAAGAAAGGAATCATTGTCATTGGGGACTGAACAGATGCCTCAGTGACCATGACCACTTATACTCTTACAGAGGTCTGAGGTTCAGTTCCAAGTGCCCACATTAGGTGGTTCACAACTGCTTGTAACTCCAGTTCCAGAGGACCATCAGATGCTTTATTCTGACTCTGCCAATACAAGGTACACATATATACACGCAGGCAAGCACTCATACACATGAAGAAATATTTTTTTAAAGAAATCATTGACATTAAGAAAATGTCATTTAGCAGCAAAAGGTGTTTTGAAACCTGCCTCTTTTAGACAATGCCACAATCATGACTATGTTCCAGGTTTCTCTTTGAAGAGAAGGTTGCTGGGCAGTGGTGTCGCATGCCTTTAGTCCAAGCACTCAGGGAGACAGAGGCAGGTGGATCTCTGTGAGTTCGAGCTCAGCCTGGTCTGCAGAGTGAGTTCTAGGACAGCTAGAGCTACACAAAGAAACCCTGTCTTGAAAAAAACAGAGAGAAAGAGAGAGAGAAGGCTGAGGAAGATCACAAGGGGATGTGTGTTCTTTATTTGCATTAAATTTCATAAACTTTAATTCCTTACCATCTGTTAACCTGCACCACCTATAGGATGGACAGGACGACAAAAGAGCAAAGAGGGGGCAGAGGACAGCAGCTATACCATTCCAAAGCCAAGGTGGCCGATTAGGAGAGTCCGCTCAGATCTGCACGTGCTTCTTTTCTCTCACAAGAGCTAACGCAATCATAGTACATGCCCTAGTTTCGTTCCCTGTTGCCCTAATAAAGCACTACAACCAAAAGAAACTCGGGAGGAAAGGGTTTCCTTCAGCTTACAGGTTCCAGTTCATCATCAAGGGAAGCCAGAGCAGGAGCTCAAGGAAGGACCCTGGAGGCAGGAACCGACAGAGACAGAAGACATGATGCTTACTGCCTTGTTACCTAAGGCTTGTTCAGCTACCTTTCTTCTGCAGCACAGGCCCACCTGCCTCAGCATGGCACCAACCGCAGTGTGCTGGGGCCTCCAAATCAAGTAGCAGTTAAGAACATGCCCCGGGGCCAACCTGAATGAGATAGTTCTTCAACTGAGGTTCCCTCTTCCCAGGTGTGTTGACAACTGAAGCTAACTATGACAGTATATAGTTCATCAATATAAAATCATAAAATGTATGTTAGTGAAGCCTTTTTTGGGTCTCTGTCTCTGCAGTCTTCATCTCCTCACCTACTATCAGTAACTTCTTTTATTAGCTTTAAATATATCTTCTCAGTGTTTAGGCAAACATGAGCATGCATTACCCCCATACATGTACGTAATTTAAAGAGCTTTTGGTAGAGATTATTTTCCTTCCAGTATGTATTTTATTTTATTGATGTAAGAAAAGCAGTGAAGCCTTATATATCTGTATAAGCAACAGCAATAGTGGAGATAGACCAGCCTGCCTACCAACTAGTACTAGGAGTTTGGCAGCATACAGCTTAAACTATAACTTGAAACTATTTCTTTATGTTTCAACTGAAAAGAAAGACAAAGCAGGAAGGTAAAATAAGGTCACAGATATGGAGAGTTTTGTACGGTGTTAGTTCCTGGATATAAAGTAAATATTGAGAATGGCTTTCATGCAAAACAGTGTATCTTTCAACTGCTCTTGGGTGACTCAAAACTACGGAACTAGATTGACGAAATAATACCTTTGTTGTTAAATATGATCTGTCTAGTGAAATCATTAGCCCAGTGCTCCTTAGGGGTGCGTATGTATCACTAAGGACAGTCAGAGTTATTGACGCCCTGTGCTGTGCTTCCCACAGTGCTATGTGACTGCTGCGTTTGGAGAGATTTCTAGACTGCCGAAAGGTCTAAACGGCCGATGGTAATGACCCAGGGAAGACATTCATGGGAATTTGCAAAAGACTTATGGGAATTTCAAAGTTGTTCTCTTTTTATGTACCTGAACACATGTATTTTTGGAGAGCCAAGTGGACTTTTACAACATCAATTTATAGTTTACTTTCTAAAAAAGGTATAATGCCTTCAAACTAATATATGGTAAACATTTGGCTTATCCACTTTATTATTTGTGTTTATTATATAAAATCCACAGAATTTTGTAATATTTAATATTTAGTACTAAATTGCAGAATGCTGGAGATACAGCTCAAAGGTAGAGCACATACCTGGAATGCTGATGACCTGAGTTCAAGCCCCAGCAACCAAAAACAAAACAAAACCAAGCAAAAAAAAAAAAAAAACAGGAAACACCACAAATTCTTGGGGAGACTTTACTAGCCTCAAATTAGAACATAGTTGCAACTTGTGTGGTCTGTAGTAGCATAGCTCTGCCCTGTGGGAAAAGCAGCGTTCCTAAGACCGCATGGAGGGTAGAGAGACTATGCCTAGCTAAGTATGCCTGGCAAAATAAGAAAGGACAGAGGTTGGACAATAAACAAACAGGGTATTAATGGTAGATGTTAAAGACACTGCAGGAAACAGTAGGTATCACGGAGAACACCTGTCATCTTGGCACTGGTGACAGGAGGATGGAGACTTGGAAGCTAGCTTGGGCTACCTAGTAAGAGCCGGTTTCAGAAACATCAATAAACAAATGTGTCACAGAAGCTCTTTAAAATGGGCACAAAGAGCTGGGTGGTGGTGGCGCATACCTTTGATCCCAGAGAATTAAGACAAGCTAATGATGACACTGGAGAAAAGCCTTTGAATAGGTTTGTTTTGCAAATGAGCATGGGAAAAGTTCCATATTCAAATAATTTTATATCAACATAGTAGTCCTTGGTGGCCTGCCCTGATGATGAACACGCTACCACCTGAGTGCAAGTCACAATACACTGGACTCTTTCTGGAGGTCCTGGGAGCAGGAGGGAGGGGGCTTCCTGCAATGGAGAAGTCAGTTAAAAAATGTTAAGCTTTGCAATGCAAATAAAATCGACTGGGACTCTGTGGTCCACACTGGTGAACAAGAGCAAGGCAGCTCTTCCAGCAGCTGGCTGCAGTCTTCAGCATGATCCCAGTGTTTTTGGAAGGCTCACATCTGTGGTCCGTGTGTGGGTGTACCACCATGACTCCCCAGATGAGAACCCAGCACCCTATTCTCCACCTCTACCCCAATATCACCTACATGGGGTCATTGGCAGGTCCTAAGTGCTACTGAAGGGTCAGGAAACAAACAGAAGACGTGCCTTTTGTGTTGGGAGGATGCCCTTAGCTCTGTGGGTGAACAGCCCAAATCTGAACAATGGACAAACCTCTCCTTGGGTCCTGAGAATTCTTGACCACTTTTGTCCCCATGTAGACTTTTCTCTACTTCCACCATGTTGCCCCCACTTCCTGATTCCCACAGTTGTTCCAGACTCTTACCTGGCTCACTTGATCGCACTAAAATCTCCAGGTCATGCCTCAGCCACAGGTTCATGCCTCAGTTACTCTTGAAGGGCAGACATGAGCTCTGAAATTTCTGCCACTCCCTTCTGCTCCCTCTCCAGTCCACCGAGAGAAAAATGACTATTAAACGCCCAACTTCTCCCATGAGATTGTTTACGCTGAGCTTCTCAGGAACGGCGCCTTGCTGCCAGAGACGGTTGCGGTCTTAACCATAGTTTTCTTCCTGTATGAGTGGGACAGCTCATGATTAATACATTCAAGCTAGTCACCCAAAGTCATGTGGTAAGCATGGAGAGGCAAGACACCAGTCCAGGCTGAAGATTCTTGATCTAGTGATTGGACCACAAGACCAGGTCGCTTTGTGCCTGAAATTGTTTGAAATAATTTTTCCTCATATTATCCCATATAATAGGAAAATTAAACTGAGGCTCGGTGGTCTAACGTGCAAAGGGTTCTGAGTTCTACTCTTAGTACTGGGGGTGGTTAGAAAAGAAAAGAAAATGGAGAGGAGCAGGGAAGAGAGGGAGAAGGGGAGAAAAGGAGGGTTGCCATCTCAAAATTCATACCAACACAGAAGCTTGAGATATAAACTTACTTGTAAGCAAAAAAGGCCTTTGTAGATGTCAACTAAAATGAGATCATATTGGGTTAGTGTTGGACCTAAATCCAATAGCTAATGTGACCTATAGGACTCATGACCATATAGAAGGTCATGAGAAGACACTCAGGGAAGGGTGCCCTATTACTGCAGAGGCGTAGTTTTCCCTCTGGAAACTGCATCCACAGACCAAAAAAAAAAAAATGCCAATGATTGTGGCACCAGCTACCAGAAGATCTGAAAGAAAAGGAACAGATTTTCCCTTAAAGCCCCTGGAAGGAACCAACTGATAACAATCTGATTTCAGATTCTTAGGCTCATGTGCTGTGAGAAAATCAATTGCTGTTATTTAAAGTCCCCTTTAGGTGTGTGTGTGTGTGTGTGTGTGTGTGTGTGTGCGTGCGTGTGTGTGTGTGTGCGTGCGTGTGTGTGTGCATGTGCGCGTGTGTGTGTGCGTGTGTGCGTGCGGGGCGTGTGTGTGTGTGCGCGCGCGCGCACACTATGTTAAGCCTTAGGATACAATACACTGTACTGCCATTAAGCAGTCAATTTGATACAAGTTAGTATCATCTGGGAAAAGGGAACCTCAACTGAGAATATGCCTCCCTTGGCCTGTAATACATTTTCTTAATTAATTGAATGGGAGGGCCCAGCCCACAGTGAGAAATGTCACCATAATTCTGGGTTGTACCAAAAATCATGGTGATAACAAGATCATAGAGGAAAACTTCCTTAAAGATATACCCATATAGATACTGTAAGAACACAGAACCCCAATTAGACAAGACAAGAAAAGAAACACCCCAAACATATCCTAGTTGAAACACTAAATATACAGAACAAAGAAAAATTATTGAAAGCTGAAAGAGGAAAAACAGCCCAAGTCACATATAAAGAAAAACCCTTCGGAATAACACTTGATTTCTCAATAGAAACTATGAAAGCCAGAGGAACCTGGGACAATACACTCCATTCCATATCCTGCCAACCTAGACCACTGTATTCAGCAAAACAACCTGCCAGGGTACGCTAGTTTGAATGAAATTGGCCCCCATAATCTCACAAGGAGTGGTGCTATTAAGAGGTGTGACTTTGTTGGAGGGGGTGTGGTCTTATTGGAAGTGTGTTACAGTGGGGGTGGGCTTTGAGGTCTCTTTTTCTTCAGCTTTGCTCAGAGTGACACTCAGTCCACTTCCTGTTGCTTCTGATCAAGTCAGCCCCATGTCTGTCTGCATGCTGCCATCCTCCCGGCCATGAAGATAATGGACTGACCTCTGAACTTAAGCTGACACCTCAGTTAAATGTTTTCCTTTATAAGAGCTTCTGTGGTCATGGTGTCTCTTCACAGCAATAGAAACCCTAACTAAGATACAGGGTAAGAAAAAAGAAAAAGTTCACATGATCCAAACAGCCTTAAAAAGTTCATATTCAAGAAAACAAACAAAAATGATGCTAAACAGAGTATTTAAAGTATTGGAAGCAATACTTTGAAATGAAGAGAGGATTAATATGGACAAGAGATTTTAGAAAGAGAAAAAAAGCAAAACAATAAACTCAAAGTATTAGTATCTTCAATACTTCAATCAGAAAAAAAAGGTTAGCTAAATGGATTAAGAAAAAAATTCATCTTTCTGTTGTTCAAGAAACATATCCCAACTTTAAAGATAATTTTAACCTTAAAGTTAAATGGTAGGGAAAAGTTTTCCAAGAAAGGGGATTAAGAAGAAAGCAGGGTTTGCAATTCTATTATCTGACAAAATAGACTTCAAACTAAAACTAATCAGAAGAGACAAAAGGCACTTCATTTTAATCAAGGGATCAATTAATTAGGAAAATATCTCAACACTAAATGCATATGCACTAAACTCTAATGTGTCCTATTTCATAAAAAACATATTAATAGAATCAAAAACACAAACCAATTATAACACAAACCAATAATATGAGATGAATAACTCCACATCTTCCCCAAATGATAGGTCATTTGAACAAAAACAGAGAAACCTCAGAATTAAATGATATCTTACATCAAATGGACCTAACATACCTGCAGAAAATTCTACACAAATGACAAAGAATATACATTCTAATAAGCAGCATGTGGAAGATTTTCTAAAGTAGACCACATGCTAGAACACAATTATTGTTTGAAATAATTGCATGTGTCCTATCTTAAAATTATGTAATAAACTTAAAATTGGCAGCAAACAAAACTCCAGTGAGTGTAAGAATTCATGGAGATTAAGCAACTCATTAATTCCTGAATGAGGACTGGGCCAAAGAAGAAACTGAGAAAGAAATGAAAATATTCCTGGAACTAGATAGAAATGAAAACACAACATGACAAAATCTCTCGGACAAATTAAGAGCAAGCCTGAGAAGGAATTTGCAAGCCCCAATTGTCTACACTAAGAAATCAGAAAGAGCACATTGAATGACCTAATGATGTAACTCAATAATTTTGAAAACAAGAATAAATCAATCCAAAGTCCAACAGATTGCAAGAAATGATGATAGCAAAAAACAAAACCAGAAGTTAATGGTATACAAACAAACGAAACAATACAAAGAATTAATTGATCTAAAAGCTGGGTCTTTGAGCAGATAAGATTGTCAGAGCATTGGCACAACTAATCATGTGAAAGAGAAGAGATGGCCCAAAACTAAATCAGAAATGGACAATGCACATTACAGCAGACACCAAAGAGACACAGAATATTTTAAGGGAATACTTAAAAAAAGTCTATATTTTTCATTTAGCTGGAGAACCTAAAAGAAACAGATCAGTTTCTTGATTCACCCAAACTACCAAAGTTAAACCAAGAAGAGACCAATAACTTTAACTGACCTGTAATATAGGAGTTGATTAGAACAATAATAAAAAGT
Organism: Ondatra zibethicus; assembly: GCA_004026605.1. NCBI lineage: Eukaryota > Metazoa > Chordata > Mammalia > Rodentia > Cricetidae > Ondatra > Ondatra zibethicus. The sequence goes on along the minus strand of PVIU01001344.1, from coordinate 92,370 downwards.
CTTCCAATTGAAAACAAAAAACAAAAAATGAAACAACTCCCCCCCAACACACACACACACACAAACCCTCAGGCCCAGCATTCTATCAGATGTTCAAAGAACTACAACCAACCCCTCTTAAATAGGAAGTGAAGGAGGGCTCCCAAATTTATTCCATGAAGCTAGTGTTACTATGACACCCAAACCAAGTAAAGACATAACAAACAAAACAAACAAAAATTCTACAGTCTGTATGCCCTGTATCAGATTTTGGTAGGTTATGATTAAGTAAGGTACGAATACAAAATCCCCAATAAAATATGAGCAAATTAAATTAGTTGAGTCTTATTCTAAAAATATAGCATTGTTCCAACATATGTAACTCAACAAATACAATAAATTATATAAGTGGATGGAAAGATAAAAATCACCTGTTCATCTCAAAAAGATGCAGCAAAAAAAAAAACCAAAACACTGCTAGTGTACACCTTGCAAGTTGCTACTCACATAATGTCCAAATAAGAGTCTAGCATCAAGATTGAGGTTGATTAGCTTCCCACTGACTCAGTGCCTACAAGCAGTGTGGCCTTGGGAAAGTTCCTTATCCTCTGCAGGCTGTTTCTCATCTACAGTATATACTAGAAGAAAGAGAGGCCTATCTTACATGGTTCGTTTTGGATACTGAAATAAGTTGAGTTGATGTCTCTCTCTCTTTTTTTTTTTAAAAGCAAGAACTCTTGAGACCCAGGGCATCTGAAATAAGTTTAATGAGTTGTGAATGATGCCAGAAAGTGGACCAGGTCCTGAGACTTAGAGCAGTGAGGCTAGAGAGTAGTGGAAAAAAATTGACACTGGACCCAGAGCCAAGAGTGTTTTTGTAATTTTTGCTGAAGCATGTGTTGTTTATATTGAACCTACATTGGTGTTACAAGATTTCTTGGGGAGACATGAGCAAACATCTATTAACTCCCCCTCCCTGAGGCACCAAAAGGAGACCATAGAAATGATTCAAATCAATTCTAAACCTTGCTTGGTGAACCAATTGGTTCATTGGGGTTGCCTACAGGACCATGATGGTGGAGTTAATTTACAGAGGTACAAGAGAATTATGGGCAGCTACCCGCGAAGAGACTCCCTCTACCCAAGCATGAAGATGCTCAGGGAGGGGAGGGGCCTCTTCCACTTCATCAGCCATCTCCTTGGGAGCACTCCCCTGCCTTCTGTGAGAGACTGTTAGCCAATCCACTCTGGTCCCAAGACAACAACTACATCGTGAATGGAGCACAGAGTTCTGCGATACCTACCTCATCCTCCAGTTCTCATAGTCCTTTCTTTTCCCTCTTCCCTCTGTTCTCTGAGCCTTGGGGGGATGGTGATAGAGATTTATGGTTATTTTCTTCCATTTAAGGATGAGAATTGGGCTGTTAGGCCACAATAGTCACTTATTTCCAAATCTCCATAATAACCAATGTCCGTCCATTGCAAAAGGATCTCTACTGACCAAGGCTGGCAGCAAAACCTCTGGGCATAAACATAAAGGTGCAGATGGAAAGTTGATAGGCATGTATTATAGTATCCATTTAATAAAACAGCAGTAGCTTTCCTACTAGGGCCTATGTCCTTCCCAGTCATTAGGTTTTGCTTTATAGTTCCAAACATTCGTCCCATTCCTATAGAGTGAGTCTAAAATCCAATAAGAAAGCAGTTGTTTACCCCATAACAGTCATGCCAGTATTACACCAGCAGGCACATCTTGGCTGTCATGGTGCCGATGACAACAACGTGCTGCATCAATGGTTGAGTAGGACTGTGGGTGACAATTCTCCAGCAGCTGCCTGCATAAGACCTTCTAGCACTTAATTCTGGGCATTAAGAAAGCAACTATCAGCTCAGGTCCACCTCTATTGTTCCATACACTGCCAATAAAGTGTGTGGTGTCTTCAGTATCTAGTTCCAATATGCAACAGCAGCAGTGGCAATATTCTATATCATGCACAGAGGCCTCACGGGCTTTATGGACCTCCTGACTAACACTTCATAGGGAGGTACTGCATCTCTGGCACTAGGATTTGCATTCAATAACTTATGGTTCTGGGAATGTTGTTGTGTACCCATGCAGGGGAACATTCGTTTAAACTCTGTCGTGGAATATTATTTTAAGATGAGTCACATTCATTTATGCTGTGGAACATTTGTTTAATGACGCAAAGATGTGTTGCATTTGTTTAACTCTGTAAAGCTGTGTTACTTTGTCTAAACCACCTGCTCTAATAAAAGAGCTGAACAGTCAATAGCTGGGCAGAAGGGAAATATGCAGGGCTGGCAGGCAGAGAGAATAAATAGGAGGAGGAATTTGAGAAGAGAGGATCAAGGAGAAAGAAGAAGGAGAGGAGGACATAAGGGGCCGGCTGTCCAGCAATGCAGCCAGCTATGGAGTAGGAAGGAATGAAAAAATATACAGAAATAGAAAAAGGTAAAATCCTAGAAGCAAAAGGTAGATGAGATAATTTAAGAAAAACTGGCTAGAAACAAGCCAAGCTAAGACCAGGCATTCATAAATAACTATCCATGTATTTATTTGGGAGCCAAGTGGTGGGCCCCCAAAGAACAAAAGAGTAAAAAGAGTAAAACAACCAACTACAAACTCTTTAATTGCTGTTTTAACATTTACAAGCACAGACTTTTGCAGAATGTTTCTAATTTTCTTGAGTTTCATTTTCACCGTACTGAACCACAACCCAACCGTTGCCCTTGCACCCCATGTCAGTTGATCCCCAATTCTCATTCCCTTAGTCTCCCTCTTTTAGATAATGTTCTAAATCTGTGAAACACCCAAAGGTCAACCTTAGACAATAAAACCTTTCTACAAAGGTGTGCAGGGTCTCTGAGACCCACCACAACTGTTTCAAGTAATTGACAATGGGTTTTAGGATATTCAGCTAAGGGAATATTGTAGGCGAGTAAGTAGCAAGGTCCAATGGGGCATGAAAGGATCCTATTACTTGCATCAATTATCTCCATGAAGGAGCCATGCTGGACCCAGCAATGTGAATGAGGTACTCTACCCCACATAGGCCTCAGTAATCCATAGCCACGTCCCATGAGTTATCCACACCCTCCAGGGCTGCTGTTGCAGAGCCAGCTGTGCTTCTCCCACCCACCAATAGTCTCAGTGGAACCAACTTGCCTGACTCTGATTGGCTGAAGCCCAAAGGGGAGCAGGGCTCCATTCTAACCTTCTGTGCCTACTTCTGGAGCCTGGCTCTATCAGCCTTCAAGCCAGCGCTATTGGCCCTTGTCTTTCCATCAAGGTGAGGTGAACAGTCTCTACCCACAGCACACCTCCCTGGAGAGGAGAAGCATACGGTAAATCCTCTGGGGAGGTAGTTTGTTCAACTATGGGTCAAGCTTAGTCTTTTCATTGGGGTTAATGTCATACACATTCTCAGTGAGCTGCCATCTCAGGCCTTAAAGACTTCTAGAAGTTTGTTTGCACAGCATTTGGCTTTTGTTTTCTACCTAAGAACTCCAGCTTGATGAAAATCTTGTTACATTTGTCTCCAAGTGACCTGGGCAGCCCTCTTTGTCTGCTTTGTCCTTCTCCCCTTTCCTCTCGGCAGCCTTAGTGTTTCATGAATCAGATTACATATTGACAAAATCCTTTAGATCTGATAGATCCTTTCCTACCTCATGGAGATGACACGCCATGGGAGCTCAGCAAAGCCACTAAAGTTCAATATCAATCCCCTTTTACTATCCTGTGAACATAGTTCTATCAGGACTTAGCTTGAAGTATCACTTCTCTCATATCCGTTTCCCTCACTAATGACTCCTTCCTCTATTATCTTCCAGTTCCTGGTCTTCATGAAGACCTCAGTTGTGGTAACCTGTTGGGCCAAAATTACCTCAGGGCCTGGCTCAAGTTTGAGTAAGGATGAGACAGCAAAAACTAGGTAGACGCCCCTCCAGCCAGATGAGGTTTGGCTGCCTCTCATTGGCTGGAGGTGCACCTACATCACACCATGTCACATAACCTATATAAGCTGATGCCCACAGTAATAAACTGAGTTCCTGCTTTGATTCCCTATCGCATCTGATTGTCTTGTGTTGTGGGGCTGTGGGATGGCCAGATAGTGCACTCACCTTTCCCTGGGGAATAAGAAGGCTCATGAAGCCTGGCAGTAACCAAGCCTCCCTAGTGACTCATATGAGTCTGTCCATCATGAACTGATTTCCCTCATGTTGCTGCAGGTCACACAACTTTTGTCTCAAGGACCCAATGACACAAGACTAAATGTATTAGTTTTTTCTACTTCTACACCATTTAGACTAATTTACCCAATCCCGTGTCCTACAGCCTTATGAGCCAGACTGTGGGAGACTCATTGCTTATTCAAAAGCCCCCCAAAATAAACAATTAAAATGATGATTATGTCCTGATTTTTGTAGTCTCTTGCTTTGGGACATTATTATAAGACTCTGTTCTGCGTGTTGACCCACGAATTTTCTTTTCCTGTCTGTGAGATGTCAGACTTGAGCGATACAGTTTATCATTTCACCACATTTTCTGTTTCTTCATTATCAGAGTCTTCCCATAGGTTCCAAGTTTTTGGATCCCAGGAAGGGCTCATTAGTATAGCTCTATCTTATATTCTCTTTCCCTTACATCCTGCATACTGTGAAAAATAGCCAGCCAACCTCTCCATGCTGTCCTCCTCTTCTGCCTTGCACAGTTCCTGCTAATTCATAAGCTAGTGAAGAAGACAGCACTGACTTGTTTCTCTTGTAATAATCCCTCCCTTGTGAGGGCAAGTTCCTTCTGGACAGACATCAGTGTAGCATGAAGGGCCTGCTTGTTGGGGTTTATGTCCTGCCCAGTTCCCCAGCCTTTTAATCCCAGAGAATCATCACACAAAGAGTCTGCATTAGGTTATAAACTGATTGTCCCATTAGCTCAGGCTTCGTATTAGCTCTTGTAAGTTATATTAACCCATTATCCCTATCTATGTTAGCCACATGGCTCAGTACCTTTCTCAGTGGGGCAGGTCACATCCTGCTTCTTCGGTGGTCTGGATAGGAGTGCTGAGAGAGCTTCCTGCTTCCCAGAATTCTCCTATTCTCCTTGCTCTGCCTCTATATCCTGTCTGGTTGTCCCACCCATACATCCTGGCTAATGGCCAATCAGCGTTTATTTAAATCATGATTGACAGAATACGGACAATTCTCCTGCACCACATCAGAACCCAAGTTGCATGTGTTCTTACCCACGTCAAAGGCCACACAACTGATGCCAAAGTTCTTATGATCCTGTTGCATACATGCTACTTTCAAGGGCTGCAATATAGTCCCTAAACCATCAGCCATTTTTGGTAGTGTTCCTCTACTCATGTGGTAGACCCCATTCATTAAGGAGGTATGCCACTCTATACCACATAGAAGAAAAGGACCACCCTGAGATCACGTCCATAGACACTCTACGTTCATACAAGACAGCACGAGTTCCATGTGTTATCACCCACGGCAGGAACAATGCAACTGTTACTAAGGCAAGAAAGCCTGCAATTCTGTACCACGTGGGGGAAGGGTAGCCACATCAGAATTGCCCTGTTGATGCTCCACCTGCAGATGGCTTAGCTTTAGCTGCATTATCTCATCCTAGGGAGAAGGCAATTGCTTTTTCTACATGCATCCTTTGTCCTCATTCAGGCAGCAAATGTCATGTGACCTTTCCTGCTGCGTTGCGAACAATATTTAATTCACTCCAGATAGAGCATCAGTGACAGACCAAAGAAACGATTCCACCCCAGTTTAGCTTTAAGGACCAGTGAGTTTAACTGGTGTTCCTTACAGGACCATGGACGATGTAGGAGCAGCACACAACCAAAAAAATAACCTCCACCTACTCATATCTTCCTGCCAATTGTTAACTAGTTACATACCCTCTGGAAGGGGTGGGGCCTCGTGAGCCCAGGGCCTGCCTTGTAAACCTCTCCTCTTCAGTCCTTAGCATCTGTACGTGAACTCTTTACCCTTCCATAGGGGGTGTTGGTTGGCTTGGACTCGTGAGGGTCACAGGTGGGTAATTGCAGCAGCTGCTTCGAATTCAAGGCATCAATGCCACAGCAATGCACAGAGGACACAGTTCCACGCAATGGGCTATCGATAAATGATGACGTACTTTGGCACAGGAGGGCAGTTCATAAGGAAGAGTAATTGTTACTTCCAGATTGCTTGGAGTTAAGAGGCCAGGAAGTGTAGGAGAAATGGGAATCAATGGCCCTGGTGATCAGCTCTGTGGCATTTAAGTCAGGGTATTGAAGGGAGCAGGCAAGAGAACCGTGGTCTGACTACTGCCATTTTTACGTCAGACTCTATTTTTACCTGTAGGCCCTAGGGGAGCTGAGAACTTTCCAATGACTGACCAACCTCCCTAAACCATAGAAATGGGCATTATGCTTCTTTAGTTCTCTAGAAATATTATGGCTCTTCTCAACAACAGAAGGAATAAATGAATCTTATTGGTTGGACTGAAAGGTTTGCATTGTATATTCGTCAACAATGATGGAACATTCAAGGAAGCCCCTAATCTCTAAACACTGATGGGTGAAAATTGTAACTGTAACTTGGCAACAAATGCTTGTGAATTTTATGTTTATAAAACCCACTTCTGCCTCTGCTTGGGCTGTCAGGAGAAACAAGCCTCCCGGGTCCTTGACCTGCAGCCCTGATAAGCCAGTGACCTACATATGTGGTGATTTAATAAAATCTTTGGAACCCATACGTGTTGTTTCTCTCCTTCCTCATGGAGCATAACGAACTAGGTGTAACAGGATCAGCACTGTACCACATTCGGGAAGAGGAAACATGGGCTGGGGATGTGGCTCAGTGTTATAGCATGAGCTTTGCATATGTGAGGGCTGGATTTGGAAAAAACTAATCAAACAAAAACAATGTGAACAAACCTTTGTTGTTTTGCCTGCAGCTCAGATTAATCTAGCATCTACTTTCTTCTCTACATCACCCCTCACATCCTTGTATTTAAATTTAGAACATGTAATTATTTCTTTTGTTTTTCCCAAATAACCCTGATTCATGACAAACATTAGATAAGCTTAAATATGTTAATAAAATTTATTCAAAGCATCTGTCATGTGTTAAGTTCTTTGGAAGTTATCAATATTAATTAAACAAATTTCATGGTCCCAAAAGAATCAGCATATTTTTAAAAATGCTGTAGTGGTTTGAATGAAAATGTCCCCCATAGTCTCAGGCGTTTGAACACTTGGTCCCCAGTTGGTGGCGCTGTTTGGGAAGGTTTAGGTGGGTCTAGCTTTGCTGGAGGGAGTAGGTAACTATGGTGGGGGCTGGGGTTGAGCTTAGAAGTCTTGAGCCACTTTCACTTCGCTCTCTGCTTCCTGTTTGCATTAAAGATGTGATCTCTTGGCTCCTGCTCTGCTCCCTAGGCGAGTAGCTTGCTGCCACATCTCCTTGCCATGTGGACTCCTATTCCTCCTGAACCATTAGCCAAAATAAGCTCTTTCTTCAGTTGCCTTGGCTCTGGCATTTTACTACACCAACAGAAAAGCAGCTAAGACTGTAATACACAAAACAAATCATAACCCAACTAAAACGTTATGATAAATTAATGTTGGAACATTTTCTGTGACAGCGAACTGAGTTCCCAGTTGCTTCTTCAGAAATTTTCGATAGCGGATGTCACTTTGGATAAGCTCTTCAAAGTATAATGTAACCACACAGTGAGTGATTAATTAGTTAATTATAGTCAGAAGTTCAGATGTGAAATGACTAATTGAATGGAAAAACATTTTATTTTGTTTATTTATTATTATGTGGTGTGTGCTTAAGTGATGTGTGTGTGTGTGTGTGTGTGTGTGTGTGTGAATGTGTACATCTCATGGCTCGTGCGAAGAGATCAGATGACATTTGGAAGTCAGTTCTCTCTTTCCACCATATGGGTCCCTGGGGATTGGGTACAGGTGGTCAGGCTTGCTTTCCAAATGCTTTGACCAATGAGCCGTCTCATGGGTCCTGGTATGAACATTTTAAAGGCTTTGTACATAGTGCCAAATGGCTTTCCAAAAAGTGGTGACAATTCAGCTTCTCACAGTGTAGACGTGCCCTGTCCTCTGAATCCTTGCTCCTGTTAGAGATGAGGTAATGATATGATGATGATGATGATAAACTCCTACACCATTGTTTCAGTTTGGGCTGAATTACTTTTTGTTTGTTTGGTTTTGATGTTCTGTCGTGTCAGAGATGGAATTGAGAGCCTCATGTGCACAGGAAAGTCATCAGACCCTGACTTGACACTCAGCCACCCCTCCCTCCTCTCCCCGCTTCACATGTTCCCAGGAGGCAGACTTGTGGGAGTGCAGAGACAGGAGGCTAGCTGGGCTAGGAAGGGCAGCTGATGCAACGTTCATGAATCAGCACCTAACACTGATCGACAGCCTCAACCCCATTCCGATGACAAATAGAGTATTCAGACAAGGAGATGAGTAGGGAGAAATATATCAAGGTACTAAATGATGGGTGATTTCCTCAGATGAACTCGGTCAAAGCGGTCTACTATGGAACAGAAAAGCCCAAAGGAAGGGTTTTAGAGGGGCTGCATTGCTAGAATAACAGTGTGCAAGAAACGTTTACTCAGAAAAGTAGCCTCTGCTCCTTATGTTTCAAAAGAAAGGGACCATGTTCCCTGGAATCCTTTTATTGTGAGTGGGCTCTAAATAAGATAACAGGCAAAAAGTACAGAAAGAGGGATTAATATGGCATTATGTGCATTATATGCTTTTAAAAAGTTACATTATCTCAGGGCTGACAAGATGGCTCAGTGAGCAAAGGCACTTGCCACCAAGTCTGATGGCTTGGATTTGGTCCCTGATACCCACATGGTAGAAGAAGCTGATTCTTGCAAGTTATTCTCTGATCTCTGCTTGTGTGCCATGGCATATTTGCCCCCCCACCATAAAAATAAATACAACTGCATTTCTAAATGATCTCGTCCATTCATATACTCACCGTAAGTCTATTGATGCATTGGCCACTATGGGAAGTACATCAAAAGACAAGGTCGGTCTGTGATAGTGATGAACAAGGCTGGTAGCTCTCCACCACCCATGACATATAGAACCACATGGTTTAGATGTGCTCTAGCCAGACTCATCATGGGACGTTTACCAAAGTGACCACAGGGTGAAACCAGTCAATCCAGTACTATGTACCATACGTAAATGCCTTTAGGGAAAATCTGGGAAACCCTACAATGATACATAGCTAACATATCAAACATACCATAACCACATATTCAGAAACAGGACACAGGAATTTGATGGTGGGGCAGATATACCTTTGAAACAAATCAGAATTGTGTGTAAAATACTTAAGTGTATATATCTTGAGGTAATTTTTATATTACAGTATATTGCAAGAGTCAACATGGTGGCCCATGCTTGTGACCCTAGCATTTGAGGTACTTGAGGCCAACCTGGGCTACACAGTGAGATGTTATCTGCAGAAACAAAGAGGAAGAAAAGAGGAGGGAAAAGACAACAAAAAATGGTTTTATGCTCAAGTAAAGTTTTAAAAAATGTTTTATATAAATATAGATTCAAAAAAGTTGTAATAAATAAACAAATGCATATAGAGAGCTCCACTGTCTACTACCCGGCCTTCATTGTTAAAATATTTTATTGTTGTAGAATATTATTTTAAGGTGTGTTACTTTTGTTTTTGCTCTGGAACATTTATTTAATGATGCAAAGATGTATTTGATTAAATAAAAGCAGGAAGCTGAGTCAGCAGCTAGCTGACAGAAAGTTGTAGGGGGGAGCCAGATGGAGAAGGGTTTTTAAGGAGGAGCGAAGAGAAGCAGGAGAACTTCTTGGGAGAAGGAGGTGAGCTGCTTGCTATTTTGCTATCCAGCCTCTCAGGGGAGCAGGATTCTACCTTAATCTTTGAATCTGAGTTCTTTCAACTGATAGAGACTTAGATAAATTCCCTCTGTAGTTTTGAAAGAGTCAGTGCCAAGCGAACAGAATTTCCTCAGGCTGTGGCTCTTGCGGCCTAACCGCTTCTGGTAGCCTAGGAGTTGCAGTTGCTGACTAGAATAGTCGATCTTAAAAGGCAACAAAAGAGGACAGCATTTTTTTTCCCGAGACAGAGTTTTTCTGTGAGGCAGGGTTCCTCAGTGTAGATTTGGTGCCTGTCCCGGAACTAGCTATTGTAGGCCAGGCTGTCCTCGACCACACAGAGATCCTCCTGCCTCTGCCTCCCGAGTGCTGGGATTAAGGGTGTGTGCTACCACCGCCCAGCTGAGGACAGCATTTTATAGCTGTAGAGATGGCTTAGTGGTTAAGAAGGTATAGCGCTCATGCAGGTTCATTTGGGCTCAGTAAAAGGGTCCATCTACATGAGGAAGTCAGGAGAGAAGACATTTGTGGCAGCTGGTTGTGTTGCCTTCCACAGGAAGAAAGCAAGGAGGACTGAACAGCAATGCTCAGATCCCTTTCCTTTGCCGTTCAAGGGACTCTAACCCGTGGACTGCTGCTGCCTGCGGCTAGGGTGGAGCTCTCGTCTCAGTCGTCATAAATCTCTCCTAGACAGGCCCCAAGGTGTGTGTCTTAGGTAATTCTAGACCTCCAGGCATTAACGGTCATTATTAACCGTCTCATTACCTCAGCAGCGGAATGTACATAGCCAACCCTAGGGATTAGCTTTTGCTACTCATGCTAATTACCTTGATGGATCCCGTGTGTGTGTACTGAGGCTCCATTTGGCTGATTGCTGAGCAGTGTTCTGTGGCAGAGCCTGGTTGCCGCTTAAGAGGGCACTCACTGGAGAGCTGTTGTCTCTCCTTGGTTCTTCATCACAACGCTGCTATGAGCCTTGACTGAAGCAGAACTCAGTCGAGCATGACATGACTCTTACCACCTTGAATCAGAGCAACTGTGATCACCCTCATAGGGTCAGGACTGTTACTGTTTCCTCACAGAAGGATGAGTGGCGAGGAGGCCATCAGAGTCTGGTCTGAGATCCTACCGCCTGCCACCTCGTCTCCACCCCAGGTTCCAGGAGTGTGGCGGATGTGCTGGAGTATATAGGAGGCTGAGGGCTGGCTGGGTTTGTAGCTCTAGTGCTGCAGCATGTGTAAGTCAGAAGCCTTGCTGGGTGGGGCTTGCGGCAATGCAGGGGCCTGGGAGTCATCTGTACCCCAAATAACTCACTGGTTCCAAGCTGGTCTTGGGTGGGAGCCATCCTTTGGTCTGTCAGTGCCCACCTAGGGTGAGCACTTTACATCTCCCACACAATAACACTTCTGTATAGGCTTTGCAAAAATGTGTTTTATTTCTAGGAAGTGAATGTCAGAGAGCAGTTATTGATTTATTCTGTTAAGTGCGTGTTTAACTTCTTTTTTTTTTTTTTTTTTTTTTTTTGAGACAGGGTTTCTCTGTGTTGACTTGGCTGTCCTGGAATTCACTCTGTAGACCAGGCTGGACTCATGCTTAAAGATGCTATTTGGGGGCTGGCTGGAGAGATGCCTCAGCTGTTAATGGTGCCTGCTGCTCTCGCAGAGGACCAGAGTCCAGTTCCCAGCAGCCACACAGGAGGGCTCACAACCACCTGTAACTCCAGCTCCTGATGACTGACATTGTCTTCTGTCCTGCGATGTTTGTTTGAAGCAGGGTTTCCCTTGGCAGCGCTTGTTAGCCTGGAACTTGCTATGTAGACCAGGCTGGCCTCAACCTCTCATTGATTTACAGACACCATCTCCCGGCTCTCTCTTCCGAAGAGAGCTCTCCCTTACAGATGGGAATTGCTCTTAAGAGACTGATTTCTGCTCTGTTTTTAGAACTTTTCTTGTGTCCACAGTTTCACAGAATTTCAACTGATTATCTCAAAATACTCTTTATGCCAAAGAGGCACATTTGGAGTGTCAGATTCTGATCTCCTACGGTCAGGCTTTGAGGCCTCATGTTCTGAAGTGTTATACCAGCATGGAGAAAATACAGTTTCATTGAGTCCTTCCAGAATTTTGTGCAATCATTATTTTTTCTCTTAGCCCCTTTAAACCGATGTGTAGTGACTTCTCACTGTGGCTCGACTTCACATTTCCACAGTGGCTTTTGATGATGAAGGTCTTTTTCTGTATCCTTGTCATTTGTCCATGCTTTCCAGTGAGACATCAGCATCCCAGTGGGATTGTTTCTTGACTGTTGACTTGTGAGGGCGTTTTGTATATTCTGGATATAAGTTCTTTCCCAGATAATGTGTTTGAGAATATTTTCTATAGCTCTGTACTTGGACTTTTCATCATCTTAGCAACTGCTTACAGAAGGAAACGTTTCTGTTCGAAAAAGTCTGAGGCATCAAGATTTACTTCATGGGCTGTGCTTGCAATGTCACGTATAAAACTCTAGCCCTTGCTCTTGTAGATTTCTTCCCATAATTTTCTTTCGAGGCTTTTAGTTTACAATGCAGTTAGGTTCGAATCCTTCAGCTCCATGTTGCAAAGCTCACCCCTGTCCAACTCCAAAAGCATCTTCAGTCCTGCTATTGAAGCATTGCTACCTGGGAAACAGCTAACGCAGAGGCTATATGAAGTGACATTTCATTTGTCTGGCAATTTAAAAGTAATTTGAGGGGGCAGGTATGGTGTGCCAGCATTTAATTCCAGCACTTAGGAGGCAGAGACAGACATCTCTGTGAGTTCTAGACCAGCCTGGTCTACATATAAAGTTCCAGGATGACCAGGTCTACCCAGTGAGACCCTGACTCAAGCAAATGAACATAAAAGTAACCCGAGGGCCTGCAAGATGGTTCAGGGGGTAAAGGTGTATGTATCAAGCCTGGTGATCTGTATTCAGTCCCTCTGATTCATGTGGTAGAAGGGGAGGACTGTCTCTCACAAGTTGCCCCCTGACTCTCACACACAAACACACAGCACATGAGTGTGAGAGTGCACACACAAATAAATACATACAGATCATAAAAATAAAGTACTTTGAGAGTTGGTGGTATAGCTGAATGGCAGTGGACTTGCCTAGCATGCCTAAAACCCCTGATTTTGGTGCCCAGCACCACAGAAAAGCGTAATTACAAAGAAATAGGCACTGTTGCAAAAATCTAAACACAAACAAATCTGCACTCAGTTTACTGGTCGTCTTCGTTTGCTTGCCCGTTGCTGCAATAATTCATTCTGATTCAAAGCAAGTGAAGGCCAGGCATGGTGGTGCACACCTTTGATTTCAGCTTTGGAAGGTTGAATCAGAGGCAAAAGGATCTCTGTGAGTTTAAGGCCAGCCTGGTCTACATAGCGAGTTCTAGGAGAGTCAGGGTTACACAGAGAAACTGTTTCAACTCCCCTCATCCCTAAACAGGGCAAACATAAAAAAGAAAAGGATTTATTTCATCATACAGGTTACAGCCCATCATAGAGGAAGCTAGAGCAATACCTGCGGGCAGAAACTGACGAAGAAACAGAGGCCATGGAGGAATGATGCTTTCTGTGTGACCTCTGGTTTGCTTAGCTACCTTTCATATACAGTTCAGGTCCACATGCCTAGGAATGGTACTACCCACAGTAGGTTGGGCCCTCCAATGGCAATTAGCAATTTAAAAAATGCCCCATAAATGTTGAAGAAATTCTAATTGGTCTTAATAAAACAAAACAAAACAAAAAAAACGGAGTCAGATAGTAGGGGTGAAAGCTGAAAGAACAGAGAGGCAGAGCAGCCAGCCACTAGTTCTTACCTCAACGAAATCCTCAGACAGAGTCGGGTATACTGTCTCTACAAGACCTCAGACTGAAGGCTCAGATAGAATGACCCAAGATCCTGTCTCCTCCTGCCTTATATTCCTCTCTGCCCAGCTATAACCCTTCTTGTCTTCCCTTCCATTGTGCTGGGATTAAAGGTGTGAGCCACTACCGCCTGACTCTATTTCTCTTTTATACTTGTATAGTCCAGGGTGGCTTTGAAGTCACAGAGATCCATCTGCTTCTGCCTCCCAAGTTCTGGAATTAAAGGTGTGTGCCACCACTGCCTGGCCTCTGTGGCTAACTAGTGGCTTAGCTCCACACTCTGATCTTCAGGCAAGCTTTATTTGTTAGATCACAAACAAAATACCACTGCATACAAAAATGCCCACAGGTCAATCTGATGGAGACATTTTGTAAATTGTGTGTCCAACTTCCCAGGTATGTCATGTTGACAACTTAAGCTAATTATGACACTGGGAAAAGGAGTTTTTGACTTTGAGGTTTTTCTCTTCTACAAAGCAAGGTGATTCATAGCTGGATACCTTACAAAATAGATAATGAAAGTAAATAAAGATCTCCTCTATGATCAACGAAAAGAGATGCATTTGCAAGCACAAATGCACATGACAATAGTTCATTAATATTAATATTTGTTAATAGCTGGAGCCCTGTCAACACATAAGTTTAGTCCTACAATAAATAGGAAGACTCTACCTAAAAGTAGTCAATACTTAAAATAGAAAGTGATTTAAAATGCACTCAGCTAGGTTGTAGATCAGAATGCTAGGTCCACCTACACTTTCCATATAGCAACTTAGCACTCGGTCTGTTCTCCATTGCTGTGACCTATACCTGAGGAAATAACTTAGAAGAGGGGAGGGTTTATTTTGCCTTACGGCTTCGGAGGTTTCTATCCACAGTCATGCAGACCCTTCCCTGGGAGCTTCTGTTGAGACCCAATGTGTCAGGAAACACACAGTGGAGCAAAGATGCTGAGCTCATAGCCATTGGTGGGTCAGTGGGAGAGAGAAAATGGGGAGCAGGAAAAGACAAGCCGTGTCCGAGGAAGTACCCCCAGTCACCACTTCCTCCAACCAGGTCCCATCTCCTCAGGTTTCTACCACATCCCACCAATGCCATCAAGTCATGAACCCAACCATAGATCTGCCCATTGATGATGTTTGACTTCTCATGATCCAATCATTTCTCAAAAGCCCATTGACTGACAACAAAAAAGCCTTTAGCAAATAGTCTTTGCACAACATTTTAATCCAAACTATCATAGATACACGTGTGGATTGTGGAAGCTGGGGGGGGCAGGGGGCTTGTAAATGTCAATATCCAAGCTCCTGCCTGGATCCTCACTTGATTTTCTACATTGTTAGGGGTACAGTTATTCTATTTTTAAAACCACTTTAAAAATGCTTTTCAATCTAAGATTTCTTTCACCTAATGAAGTTCAAAGAATGAGATACCTTGGAGGTTTAGTTATTATTTATGGAATGATTACATTTTGGGCATTGCCCTAAATACTCTGCATTGACTCATTGAATCTTCAAAATTCTGTGATTATAAATAGAGATATTTGCAAAAACTGACTGTGCCAAGTTCTTCATAAGTTTTAATTTACATGCATCTATGCTTCGACACTACCACACCATCGTCAACCCCATTTATACACAGCATCTGCGTCACAAAAGGCTGAGTTGTTGGCCCAGCATACCTCAGGCTGGGAAGTGGCAGGGCTGGGATGCTGTGGTCCTCCACTGGCTTTGGACACTGACCACATCCTTTCCAACAACTGAGGAAACTGAGATGTGGGAAGGCTACGTAAATTCACCATAGTCACCCAGCAAGTAGGTAGAAAGGCCAACATTCAAATGTGCAAAAATCTAAATTTATTTTTCTCATTATTATGATTGTGGCTAGTGCCCCACCCCACACAAGTATAACATGAAATGTTTTTACGGGTTCAGTTCAGTAGTGTTAAATACATCTACACTGTAGGCAAACAATTCTCCTGAAGTTTTTCATTTAGCAAATCTGACACTCCACACCCATTTAAAATTAACTTCCCTTTTCCAGCTCCTCACAGGCTATAGGAACTAAATTTTACTTCCTACTTCTATTTCTAACATGGACAACTCCAGAGACTCCATGTAAGGGGGAATCATACAGCATTCGGTCTCTTATGACTGGTTTATTTCACTTAGTGTGATGTCTTCAATACACACACACACACACACACACACACACACACACACACACATCTCCAAGTATCTTTAACCCAAACTCATGGTATTGACATTCACAGCTTCCTGCCTCCTGTCATGTCTTCTAAAACCTTCTCTCATATGGTACCATTTATATCCATCATAAATACTAAGTACTGCTGACCACTATTAGTGTCAGAAAGGGTTTTCATATATTCTCCCTCTAATACATATAAAGCATGCTCTAACACATATGATCTTCTATATTTAGCATCTCCTTGGAACCGTGATAATACTTTGTGTCTGCAATAAAGCAGATCCAAAGTGTACTAAGTGAAAATTTGAATTTTTATGGCAACTTAAATTGACTAGGGGTGGCTTTCTAGAATATGATAGCAAGAGGTTGGATCTGGGCTCAGAATCAAGACAGATGTTGAGCACAAGCTTCGGAGGAAGAATGTTACATGAGGCAAATAAACTTCCCAGTCCTGGTGTAGATGACCCCCTTCCTGTCCATGCAAGCATGGGTGATGGCCACAGAAGCTAAAGTGTGAAAGGAGGGAGTAGGGAGTGGGTGGCGAAGGTGGAAACACTCATGCCCTGACTGACTGAACAGAAGTTCTAGAAGTGGGGGGCACTCTAGGTCACAGTGAAAATACCTGTGCCTGCTGAATTTGAGATTTCTTCCTTGGAACAATTTAATTTATGGTCTAGGGTGTAACAAGGCCTTCAGTGGCTCTTCCCTCTTGCCTAGGAGTTCAGCTCAGGTAAGAGGAGAAAGATGCATCCACTTCCCTCAGCCCCATGCCCACACACAGGCTCCTCAAACTCGGAGAGAAGAGCACAAGTCAGCATTGTCCTTGAATTTGGAGACAGGAGATAGAAATCACTGGGAACCAGACAGTGGGACAAGAGGCCCAGCACCCCAGCTGGCCAAAGGCTTCTGGAGACATTTGACTCAAGTCAGACATGGTGTCACCAGCCCACAGCCCCAGCACCTGGGCAGTCGAATCAGAGGATCACAAGTTAGAGGCCCTCCTACTACCTCGGGAATTACTGGAAGGCTACAGAGCAAGAACATGTCTTCCTAAAACAAATACCAACCAAGCCAAGAAATACCACCTGGATGAAGTGGCTTTTAAAGAGGGTGGCTCTCACCCCATCACCAAACAAGCTTAATTCCTAACCAAATTCTAAATACTTAGCTTTATACCCATGGAAAAGTGTAGATCTCATCCCCCTCAAAGAATCTTCTCTTTGCTTCGGATGGAGACCATTACTGAAAACCACAACTGGTCAAAATGCAGAGATCAACTGACTGGGGGCTGCTCAGCCCCAGTGATGCCTCTCCAACACGACTTCTGTACTGAAGTGCAAAGGACATCATGGGAGCAGGGAGATTGCTGTGAGATTGTGTCTCCTTGAAACGACATTTGGGAAGCTTACACCCATCAGACCTTAACAACATGGCTGTCTCAACAAGACCTAAACAGAGTGACACTAATTGACAAGAGGGAAATGTCATGGTGTCCATCCTTTGACAAAGAACCATAGGAACTAAGAAATGCTGAGAACAGAACTAGTCTTCCCCAGGCTTGAGTCCACTAGTTAGTTATCTAATGCCAAGTGGTCAGCTCTGAAATCATATACACACAAATAACATAAATGGACTGAACAGATAGTTATATGCATTCATGTCCACAGGTATGTGTGTGTGTGTAAACAAAGAAAAAGAAGCCATGAATTTGAGACGGAGAAATGGGGGACATGGGAAGGGTTGAAGGGAGAAAAGGAAGAGAGAGAAATGATGTAATTAGAAATTAAAAAAAAAACAACAGCAAGTTTCTGTTTAAAATGTCAAGGAACATGTTCTCCGTGTGTTTGTTTATATATATAGTCTGATTTTGGAGACCAGAGGTCGACCTCAAGGGTTGTGTTGTTCCTCAGAAGTCATCTACTTTGTTTTGGTGGCTTGCTTGTTGTTTGCTTGTTTTGAGACACAGACTGTCATTAGTCTAGAGCTCATCAAGAAGGTTAGGCGAGCTAGCCAGCTAGCCCCAGGGATCCATCTGTCTACACTGGGATTGTAGGCTTAGGCCACCACTCTTGGCATTGCATTTGTTTATTTACTTTTAAGAAAGGATCTCTCTATTATGTAGACTAGCCTGGCCTTGAACTCACAGAGACCCATCTGCCTCTACTTTCCAAATGCTGGGATTAAAAGTGTGTGCCACCATGCATGGCCTGCCCTTCCCTTTTAAAGTTAATTCATAGATCAATCGCAGGTCCTTATGTTAGTGTGGAAAACTCTTGCCTGGTTGCACTCTCTTCCCAGCCTGAATGTGCCTTTTCAATGATGCTCATACTGATGTTTCCCCTTCATCTGTTTTTTTGTTTGTTTTGTTTTGGGTTTTGTCTGCTACAACTATACTTAAACATACAAGCTGTTCTCAATCATTTTCTTGGTGTCCACATTACCCTTCATATTTTCAGCTGACCATACCTTTAATCACTACCTAGGGCTCAGGAATCTTATGAAGTGTATGTGTGTGTGTGTGTGTGTGTGTGCGTGTGCGTGTGCGTGCATGTGTGTGTGTATACATGTGTGTTTTGAGGTAGAGATTCACTACATAGCCCTAGATGGCCTGAAACTTACTATGTAACCTGGGTTTAACTCATGGCACCGTTTCTGCCTCTGTCTCCAAAATTGGGGATTATGGGTATGTGCTACCATACTTGACCTCCATCTAATTTTTATATACAGAAATGATAAGGAGTAGGCATTGAAAGGAACTGATATTCCTGTGATGTAAATAGGCACACCAAGCAAAAGTGGGACTAAGCATAGGAAAAAGGACCACCCCAACAATTACTACATGAGGTTCCTGATCAATAATCTGACTAAAGGTATGAACAGATAAAAGCATGCAGGGTAATGTAGATGCCAAGAAAATGATTGAAAAGAACTTATATGTCTGCGTCTAAATATAGTTGTAGTTTTCAAGAAAATCTAGTAAACAAAACAAAACAAAAACAAAGCAAAACCCCAAAGATACTAAAGAAGCAGTATTGACTATGGAAGGAAGCCTTCTGACAGTGCATAGCCCCAGGTTCCCGAGTCTCATGACCCTCCATAGGGGCAAACGGCCACTTCTGCTTCTGATAAAGGAAGCTCCTGCGTCCAAGGAGTCAGTAGAAAAATCAAGTTGCAAAGAAGATTCCTAAAGAGTTTTATTCTGACAACTCTGTTACCTTGTTGAGGACAAAGGGTTGAACCAGGTAAGAGTGTGACTGTGACAGTCTTCATTTCTTCCATGGTCACTTGGTTATTCATGCATTTATCCAGCAGGTGTATGTCATGCAGCTCCTAGAGCCATTGCTCACCATCCAGGCCAAAGGAAAATATTAAGTGGGGCCAGGCAGTGCTGGTATATGCCTTTAATCGAGCACTGGGAAGACAGAGGCAGGTGGGTCTCTGAGTTCAAGGCCAGCCTGATCTACCCAGGGAGTTCCAGGACAAAACCAGGGCAACACAGAAAAGCCTTCTCTCTGGAAACAAACAAACAAGCTAACCAGAATATATGGAACAGGAAAAATACAAAGTGAACCACAATGGGAGATTGTGAGAGCCAAAGTTACATTTTAAGTTTTAATTAATATGCCTTAGAGATCCATGAAGCAAAAATGCCTCTGATCTGCAAGCCCTTTGCTCAAGGAAGAATAGGTCCTGAAATGCTGGAAGCTATTGTTTATGGGAGAAAGCAAGCCATATGTTTTTCACATGTGGACAGGAGGTTCACAGGCAGAAAACACATCAGAATATACACTTGCCCCTGATTGGACCTGATGGGAAATGCAATGCATTATGGCTTTTCCTTCTTAATAAGCTGCAAACCGTATCTCAGGACCATTTCCAAGGAACTTGGGTAGGGAACTGGCCAGAGCCCATCTACCTGGCCAGTATTTAATTAAACCCTGCTTCGAATTTGGTTTTACACTGTGGTAGTCATCTTATTCTCAATCAATAGCATTAATAAGATACACATGTGCAAGTTTACATTTTCTGGTAGCCACTTTTTTTAAAAAAAAAAAGAGGAAAATAAATCCAATAGAGTATCGAATTTAAACCAATGAAACTAAGAGGCTTTCAATAAAAAATTGTCAAGAGATATTATCTTTTTCCGATACTAAATCTTCATTATCTGCTGGGTGCCTTACACCTGCAGCTCATCTTAACTCGGACTTGAGATGTTTTGAGTGTTCAGGAACCACTTAAAGAGGGGCTCATAGCTACTCTCTTATAT
This sequence comes from Ondatra zibethicus, assembly GCA_004026605.1. NCBI lineage: Eukaryota > Metazoa > Chordata > Mammalia > Rodentia > Cricetidae > Ondatra > Ondatra zibethicus. Next base: position 72,094 of record PVIU01001344.1, on the reverse strand, counting down.
AGCAAAGCTCTAGGAAAAGCAATTGTGTCAAATTAACCCCGGATAAAATAAGCCCTATTATATAAACACTCGCGCATGCGTTTGTGTATGTGTTTAAATTTCGTATACAAAATTGTAATAAATTGTAGAATATTCATATATGTGTATATATATATACACATATAGCAGTGAGAATTAATGAACCAGAGCTATTGGCATCATCCCAGATGGGTCTCTCAGTTTTGGAATGAAAAAATATATAGCATGTGTATGGTATTACTCTGTTTATAAAAATTTCAAAGTACAAAGACTTAAGGAAGATGCTGTTTAGAAACAAATGCATCTCTGTCCATCATGAAATATTTTAGACTTAATGTTTTCTAAATAGCAACAATTGGGGAGGGGCACGATGTCCCTCCTAGCTGAGAAGTTATTGGCAGTTAATGGCTGATAAAGAAGGAGGAGTTACTTTTGTTCAGTGGCATAGCCGCTGGTAAGTTGTCTATCATCTAGTAAATAACTCCATGCCAGGTCCATGCAAGCAGCTCTAATTAAAGTTATAATAATCAAAAGAAGATGCAAAGCTGGACGGGCATGTTGGAAAGAAAGTTCCAGGGGGGAGGTGAGAAAGGAGCTGAATATCATTAAAATACGTTACATACATTATTTTAAAAAACAAATAATAGAAATCCCAATCCTGGAGGCTGGGGAATCCAAGGTCAATGCCCTGACAGATCTGCTCTTTAGGGAAGACTGGCTCTCATCTTTCAAAGATGTGCCTTGTAGCTGGGTCTTCACACTGTACAAGGGGACAAACCAGCCAAGCAGTCTCCCTCAAGCTCTTTCTATAAGGGTAACAATGCCATCCCAAAGACAGAGACCTTCCAAGCCAACCATCTTCTAAAGAGTCTACCTCTTAACACAGTGGTGCTGGGGGACTATGCTCCAATAGGAATTCAAACCGCAATAACACGAATGTTAAGACAGAGCAGGAAGCAATGCCTGGGAATGAGAAACTAAGGATACACAAATGAGACAGAGAAAGAAGTAGAGGGGCCACCAGGGACTTCTCTGGTGATGGTCATGTTTTCTTGTAGAAGATGGCAGGGAAAGTGAGCACGTTAGGTAGTGTTACTCATCTGCATCCCTTTGCAAACATCTTTCTTCTGATGCTGAAGACGGAATCCCAAATCCAGTGCATGTCAGGCAAGCACGCCACAACTGAGCTACATCCCCGTGCTTATGAGTATTTTAAGCACAACACTTTGTGCCAAAAATTCCCAAAGTAGGTGAAAAGCAACACGTCAGTTGGTATTGCTGTTACCAGGGCTGTTTGGAATAGCTGACTATGTTGGTTAATCCTATTCGGCCACTTGAAGATATCTAGAATCCAGCTGGGAAACAGGCCTCTGGGGATGGTGGGAAGACGAACCTACAGTGGGTGACACCAGTGTCTGGTTGGGACCGTAAACACGGAGAAGGATAGCTGAGCTGCAGCGCCGCTCTCTGCTTCCTGATTGTGGATGGCAGGCTGCTTCAAGCAGCCTTGGTTTGTCTGACATGGTGGACACCACCCTTAACTCTGGGCCTTCTTCCCTTAAGTTGTCTATGTCAGCGTATCTTACCACAGTGAGGGGAAGGATATTAAAATTCCTGCCAAGCTCATTCAACTAAGCAAGTCAGAAAGACCGTTTAGCAGATGAAGGAAATGGGAGAGGTGTATCTCGAAGCAGACAGTTCTGTAGCTCGCTGGGTTCAGGAGCTGCCACCGGACTGCAGATCTCTCTTCCAGTTGCTGAGAGAGGCTTGGTGCTTTAGTTTTACTTGTGAGATATTGCTTAAAAAACATAGAAAGTCAGTAGGTATCATTTTCCCCCGATCCTGACAGGCTACTCAGTCTCCCGCAAGCTCATTTTATCCATCCTAGAGACAGAGCTCACAGGCCAACCACTTTCTAAAGATCCCGGCTCTTAGAATGGTGGCAGTGCGGGCTAGTCTGTGCTCTGCGGTGGCAAGATGCCTCCAACGGATCCTTCAAATGCCCCGTGGTAAGTGTGGAAGTCTGGTTGCTCAGTTCTCACGGTTTGTGTCAGTGGTTCACCATGTGGAACACAAATCCCAACCTGATAAAGTCTCGGAAGGCCATTCATTCACTTGCAACTCACCCCTGAAGAGAAACTGAGGATTCATACATAAAGGCTGCTCAGCAAGGCTTACGGGCTCTGAAAGGTGATTATTAAGAACACAGTCAAGGAGAATTTACTCTCCAGTGATAATTTAGTCACCTGCCCTGGAGCCTGTGAAATTTACTGGCTGTGAATCCCTTATGCTGAGACTACAGGATCTGAATGTCACGGTCTAACCTAACAGTTGATGTCAGTGTCATGAGATACTGATCAGGTGACGGATCTGAATGCTGCTTCAGCCAGTCACAGAGGAAGAAAGGAAAGTGAAAGCAGTTACCAATTGAAAAAATGTATTTTTCTTCACACACTGTGGTGATTGATGCCTGGTTTCGTGTGTTCAAAGTTGCTTTTGAGTAAAACTGAATGAGTAAAATTTGGTCTTTGTCCTTCCACCCACCATTCCCTTCCTTAATATTTTTTTCTCTACGTGGAAATTACCATGATGGAGAGGACCAGTAATACAGTGACTTGTGCAATACGGAAGTATATTTTTCTGACAGATTAAAAATCCAAGCCAGTTTGGCAATATTAGACACATTATGGATAGTTTTAAGGCCTGTAGTTATCCTGCCTGTTCCAATACACGTACATTTTTCCCATCGTCTAGTGGCCCAACATTGCTGCCCCCAGTCCGGTCAACTCATCTGTATTCCATCCTGTGTAAAGAATCACAGGGGCAAGAAGTATAGTCAGAAAGCTGCACCCATCACCGAATCCAGAACTGTATCATCTATCCACACAAAGCCACAAGGAAGGCTTGGCTTAAACCTATGAGCAGAGTTCAGCTTCAGCAAGAAGACGCAGGGTAACGTGAGGAAGATTGTGTCTGCTCTTTAGACTCATGCAAGGCTGTGCTGTGGAGGAGATCCAGAGGACCTTGTGCAGCAGGAAGACGCTGGCAGTCAGCAGTGACAGGAAGTGACCCTCTGACTTGGACAAGGTAGAGCCGTAAGTAAAAGAATTAAGGGATGTCCAGGAATACTCTGTGTTCTAGTGATGTCTGGCTTTCAACCTATCCCAAGAGTCCCCACATGGGTGAGTTCTGGGAAGTTTACATGGGAGGGAATTGCTTACCGAGCTCTTGAGTTTGACCATTGTCATGCAGCAGCTCAGATCCCACACTCCAAGCAAAATCCCAAGTTCCCATGTTGGTCATTGATTTAGAATCAGCTACTCAGCCTGTGTCTGTGTCCTGTCTCTTGTGGCCCCATTCCTTCCTCACTCTAGCTGAGTGGCCACTACAAGGTGCTCCTTAGTGTTGTAAAGCATGGGGTGCATATTTCTGCTGAAGCCTGCCTGTACCCGCTGGGTCTTCTGTCTAGACTGTTCTTCTCCAAATACACGCAATCTGGCTGCCTTCTTATTTCAAGTCTCTGCTTAGTTGCTGCCTCTTTCAAGAGCCAAATCCTGACCCAGCCAGTCATACTGGTGCTACCTAGAATGGAGTGAAGAAACTACAAAGCTGGTGGCACCACAACACCGGCCTTGGGATTTCTAGGGCTATGCTAAACTACCACGACAAAAGCTTACATTTCCATATCACAGTCCATCACTGGGGGAAGTCAGGGCAGGAACTCAAGGGGAGGAACTTACAGGCAGGAACTCAAGAGGCCAGGAGGAGCGCTGCTTACTGGCTTGCCCCTCATGGCTTTCTCAGCCTGATTTCTTACACGCTTCAGTACCACCTGCCCAAGGCTGGCACCATCTACAGTGGGCTGGGCGCTCCCACATCCATCACTAATTAAGAAATGCTGCACAGGTTGCCTACAGGTTTATCAGGGTCGGGGGGGGGCATTTTCTCAGTTGAGGTTCTCCTCTCCCCAAAGGCTCTAGCCTATGTTGAGTTGACACAAAAACGAACCAACTGAGAGGAGAAGTGGCAAAAACATGTATGGAAAACTGGAGTAGTTCTACCGATGCCAGGATTCAGGGCATACCTGCAATACAGAATCAGAAATGAATGCTCCAGCCATGGGGGAAATCAATCAGATTAAAATCGATAAAACTACCATTGTAGCTTTAAAAAAAAAAACTAACCAATACAACAGCCAAAGGTACAGGCAAGTGCCATGTTGTCATGTGGCCTGTATCCTAGTCATGCATGCATGGGAGGGCCACTACTGTACTTTCGCAACTTGTTACATCATCATAATCATCATAATTGAAGCTCTCAATCAAGCCTGTGTTTTCTTTTGTTTCTCTGTGCTGGGGATGCAACCCAGGGCCTTGTACATAACAGGAGCAAGCAAGTGCTCTACCGTTTAGCTACATCTCCAGCACAAAGTGTATTTTTAAAAATTCTTCCATGCAATAATTTCCCAGTGTCTCACTGTGATAAAACACCAGGACCAAAAGCAACATGGAGAGCAAAATGTTTATTTCAGCTTACATCGCACACTCCATCATGAAAGGAAGTCGGAGCAGGAATTCAAAATAGTATCCTAGAGTCAAGAACTGAAGAGACGCCAGGGAGGAGCTACTTACTGGCTTGCTCCTCCTGGCTCGCTCAGTTTGCTTTCTTACACACCCTAGGACTATCTGCCCAGGGGTCTTCTCCTGGCTTGCTCAGCTTGCTTACTTACACACCCTAGGGCTACCTGCTCAGGGCAGCACCACAGTGAACTATACCCTTCTACATTGATCATCAGTTAATAAAAGGCACTACCAACTTGCCTACTGGCCAATCTGATGGAGGATTTTTTTTCAATTGAGTGTCCCTCTTCTCATATGACTTTAGCTTGTGTCAAACTAAAAAAAAAAAAATCACCCAGGAAGGGAGAGGATTGTTTTTGAAACCTTGTGGGGGAATCAGAATCTTCCCGCTCTCAAGATAAGTCCCAAAGCATGACTCACAAGACAGTTCTCAATCTACTCTCACCTGCAGTATTTGATTTGCATTCCTAGCTCTTAACTATAGCTGACTTGTTTCTGTAGCTATTGGATCACGTGCTCCTGGCCTCTCTAATCATAGTGTGATTCCGTGAGAACGCCTTATCTTCAGATTGTCAATACCTACTGGCATGAAGGACGTTTACTGTTTGCCTTTGTAGAGAAAGAACTTCCTTCTTAGATGTGACAAGCTAGGTGACAACAGGTCAATGAAAGTTGACCAGATTCCTTCAGTCTCCTGTTTCCAAGTTTCCAATTAATGAACTCTGTCGGGGTAGCTTTATCATCACAACATGTGGCCTTAGATGGTTTCGTTTGCACGTTATTTTTTTTTTCCTCCCAGAAATCCTGGTAAGAGAAACCATTCCACCCTAGCTAGACACAGCATGACACCCACAAATGACTGGATGAGTCATCGAACTGCTGTTTAAGACTCAGGAAATGCTGGGCAGTGGTGGCGCACACCTTTAACCCCAGCACTCGGGAGGCAGAGGCAGGCAGATCTCTGTGAGTTCAAGGCCAGCCTGGTCTACAAGGGCTAGTTCCAGAACAGGCTCCAAAGCTACAGAGAAACCCTGCTTCTAAAAACAAAACAAAACAAAATAAAGAATCAAGAAATACAGGTCTGTTTCAGATACAGTTTCATCCAGATTTCGTTCTTCTGTGAGCTAGAAAACAATCTAAAATTGTCCCTGTTTTTGTAATGTGCTCAACTAAGCCAGACACCACGTCACTAGTGTGTACTTGCACTACGCCAAAGAGAAAACAAGAGAATGACATTTGGGAGTGGAGCTTCAGAGGGCGCCATGCTTCTAAACAGAAGTTCAAAAGTAGTAGTCCAGAAAATAATTGTGCTCTGAGGTGAGAAAATCATGGGAACTCTAAAGCGCCAGACCATAGATGGCCTAGGTCTGTGAATCCCAGTGTTGACTGAGTTCAAAGATCACTCAATGAAGCAGCTGTAAATCCTGATGCCTGGCCAAACCTACTCGGTCAAGCCAGTGAGTTTGCAAAACCCCCAGCTGTTCATCATTGGTCCAGAACAGCCCTCCACTAACTTCAACCTGCATATACAGCACGTAGGCATATTGTGAAGTGGGAATTGCAATAAGCAGGGCTGGGTGAGCCTGAGGCTACATTTCTTTATACACATACATACACACACACACACACACACACACACACACACATGCACACATACACACATGCAACGCACACATACATACCTACATACACATACATCTATGGTATGTATAATGTTATATATACATGCATGTGCATGTATGCAATGTTTGTGTGTGGGTGAACATGCATGCATGTGCATATATGTATAGAGATCCAAAGTCAGCATTGGGTGCTTTCCTCAGTCTTTCTCCTCATTTTTTGAGACAGGGTCTCTTGCTGAACCTGGAGCATGTCAATTTAGGTAGTCTAGGTGGCTGGTGAATTCCAGACATTCACCTGCCTCTGAGTCATTTCCGGTGTGTGTGTGGTATGTATGGATTGGGGTCACAGATACTTGTTGCCATGCCTGATTTTTATCCGAATTCAGATCCCCATGCTTGTGTTGCATAAACTTTACCAACCAAGCTATCTCAGAGCCCCAGAGTCCATATCTCTCACAAGCTGTCCAAGGTGTGGCTGCCACTGGTCTATGGGCCACATTTGAGAAACAAGGCTCAAAACTACACATGGCTGCTTAAAGTAGCAATAGTGAGCAAGCAGGACGGCAGGTGGGGTTGAAAAATATCTTCAGACCTATTTTTTTTTTAGTATTTATTGCTGTAATTTTCTGTGTATGAGTGTTTCCTACATGTATGTATGTGTACCACATGTATGCCTGGTGCCCAAAAAGGCTAGAATAGGGTGCCAGATACCCTGGAACTGGAATTACAGACAGTTGTGAGCTGCCATGTGGGTGCTGCGAACCAAATCAAGGTCTTCCATAAAGCAGTCAGTGCTCTGAACCACTAAGCCATCCATCCCTCCAGTCACGTCAGTCATATCCTTTACTGTGGTTGAACAAGCATGAAATAGCTCACCGCTTATAGCATTCTTTGTTGTAGTTCACTGCCATCATTCACATTCGTGAGGCGCACAGCCCATTCATCTCCAGAACGTTTTTATCTTCCCAAATGAAACTCTGCCCATTAAATAGTTCCCTCTTCCCTTCCACCCAAGCCTGGCAGTCCCCAGGCCCCTTTTGGCCTCCATAGATTCTAGGCAGACTCATATGGGAGGATGTGCTAGTCTATGTGTTGACTTATTTACTTAGCATAAAAGTTCAAAGTTCATCTATATGGCAGAATTCCCTACCTTTGTGTGTATATGTGAGTGTGTAGTGTTTCTCTCTGTGCGTATGTGTGCATGTATACATGTCCTCATGTGTTCATGCATGTGTGGAGGCCAACGGTCAACCTTGGGTGTCATTCCACAGGAGCCATCCAATTTGTTATTTGTTTATTTTTGTCCATAATTCAAAGTTTAAAACATTGACACCAAAGTAGGAGGTCACTGCTATATGCTTTATAAAATCAAACATAATTGTATTGTCTTGGTAGAGGAGCTGAACTTGCTAAGGTTTTCTGTGAGAGGACACAAATTTGAGAAGTTGTCCGGTTCATAAGTGTGACTTTCTTCTAAGTGAGCGGCCTCCTGGGGTCTGGCCTTGCCTCCTATTAAACAGCTGAAAACTGGCGGTCTTTAGCAACCTGAATAATTTACATCCATGAAGTAAGAATTTGCACTTTGAACGAGGCAGTTTCTATTTTTTCTTTTCTTCTCTTCTTTTCCACCCAGTTGAAGGCCAGGGTGAGTGTGGCTTCTCCAGGGCTTTGAGGTGAAGAGTGTGGGGCAGCAATTTGCTATTATTTTATTAGTTAGAGGAAAGGTGTTTATTCGGGGGGGGTGTGAAGAAAGACACACATGCAACAGACACAAAGAAAAGGGGGACTTGGAAAGCAAAATAACAAAATCCTACCACCTCATTTTGTTCTGTGACTAGTACATTTTTTAATTGAAAATAGATTTTTATTTATATAGTATATTCTGATTACAGTTTCCTCTTACCCAACTCCTTCCAGATGCCACCTCCCCTCCCATTTGAATCTACACCCTTTCTTTCTCCCTTTCATTAGAACACAAACATCTAAAAAGATAAAATAAAATAGTGGAAATAAAACCAGAATCTGATAGGATAGGACAAAAAAACTAACAGAAAAAAAACAGAGTCAAAGAAAAAGCACAAGAAACACATACAGCTGCAGAGACACACATGTTCATATACTCACAAATCACATAAAAACAGAAAATCATAAATAATAATATATAAGCAAGAGACCTGCAAGGTCATAAAAATATCCAGACAAAGCATTATGCCATGGGAAAAAAATTACATCTACTGCCGAGCATGGACCTGCCCTTAAGTGTGATTTGTATGTCCAGCAAGAGAAAACTAACTTTTCTTTTGTGAGCAATTTCCAATTGAAGATAGCTTCCGGGTTAGAAATAGGGATATGTATCCACTTTCTCTCTCAGTGCTAGGACTCCATCTGGCTTCCGCCTGTGCAGGCCCTGCATCTGCTGCCAGTCTCTGTGAGCTCATATGTGTGTCTGTCATTCTGGGCTAGAAGGCCTTGTTTCCTTGGTGTCCTCTATCCCCTCTGACCCTTAGGATCTTTCCATTTCTTCTGCAGGATTCTCTGGGCCCTCGGGGAAGGGATTTGATGGAGACATTGCATTCAAGATCAACTGTTCCAAGGTCTCTCACTCTGTATGTCACCTAGTTTTGGGTCTCTGTATTTGTTCCTACCTCCAAGCTCCTCTGATGATAGCTGGACAAGACACTGATCTATGAATATAGCAGAATGTGTTAGGAGTCTTTTTATTGCTACATTCCTTTAGTAGAACAATAGTATTTGGTTTTCCCCTAGGTCCACGGCCTATCTAGTCTCTAGATTCTTGGCTACCCGAATAGAGTCAGCCATGGGTTCCATCTCATGCAGTGGGCCTCAGATCCAATCAGGTGGGGGTTGGTTACTCCCACAATACTCTTGTGCCAGTATTGCACCAGCTTGTCTTGCAGGCAAGTCACCATTGTAGGTAGAAGGTTGTGTAGCAGGGTTGGTGTTTACCTTTCTCCTCTGGCAGTGTGCAGAGTGCATTCCAATACCATGAACACTAGTTAATAGGGGTGAAGAATGCAGATAAGCACCATATCAACTTCTCTATATTCAGCAAGTTACATGTCATTTTCAGCAATAAGGCCTTGCAACCAGTTTGTGTAGAACAAAGTATTTTTATTAATATATTATTCTGAGTAATATTCAATTGTATAAAGGTTCCGCAATTTCTTTATCCATTCTGATGTTGAAGGACATCCAGGCTGTTTCAGATTTCCAGATATTATCACTAGAACAAGAAAGAACATTGTTGGGCAAATGTCTTTGCCACGGGATGAGGCATCCTTTGGGTATATACCAAGAGTGGTATAACTGGATCTTGAGGTAAATCTATAGCCTTGGCAATAGTCTAGGTTGTTTGGGGGGGATTTCCATGGCCCCTTTAGCCAATGATTTGATTAGCGGGAGGTTTCATTTGGTGATAAGATGTCTAGTTGGGGTGCTATTGCTTCTGTTATTTGGTAATTCCATTTAGATTTCTTTCATTTATGTATCTTGCTAAAGAAGCTTCTACTGGATTAGTTTTCCACGACTCCCCAAATGGTCCTTATTTTTTAGCTGTCCCTTTCCATATTCCCTCATTTGCCCTCTTCTTCCCTCCCTTCCTAACTTAGTCCTCCCATTCTAGTCCCCCCTCCATCCATTCATAACTATATATTCTATTTCTCCTTCCTCAGAAGATACTCTCCTCCCTCCCTCCTAATCCCTTACTTGATAACTAACATCTGTGGTTATGTAGATTGTAGCTTGCATACCAAAGATTTAACAGCTAACATCAACATATAAATGAATACGTATCAACTTGTCTTTTATTTTGTGTCTGGGTTACCTCACTCAGTATGACTTTTTTTTAACTCTACCCATTTACCTGTTAATTTCATGGTTTTGTTTTCTTTAAACAGCTGAGTAATACTCCACTGTATAAATGTTCTGCATTTTCTTTATCTGTTCTAATATTGAAGGACCTCTAGGCTGTTTCTGATTTCCAGATATTACTAGAACAAGAAAGAACAGTGTTGGGCAGGTGTCCTTTGGTATATGCCCAAGAGTGGTATAGCAGGATCTTGAGATAGATCTATTCCTAGTTTCCTAAGGAACCACCACACTTATTTCCATAGAGGCTATACAGCTTTCACTACCACCAGTAATGGATAAGTGTTCCCCTTACCCCCCATCCTTGTCAACATGAGCTTCCATTTATTTTATTTATCTTTGCCATTCTGACTGGTGTAAGGGTAAGCCTCAAAGTAGTTTTTATTTGCATTTGTCTGATGACTAAGGATGTTGAACATTTCCTTAAGTGTTTTTCAGCCATTTGTATTTTACCAATTGAAAACTCTCTGTTTGGATCCATACCCCATTTCGAATTGGATAATTTTCTTGATGTCCAGTTTTTTAGTTATTTATATATTTTAGATATTACCCCTCTATTAGATGTGTAGTTGGTAAAAAAAAAAAATTCCCATTTTGTAGCCTGTTGCATTGTCTAAATGACAGTGTCCTTTGCCATTCCAAAGTTTTTCAGTTCACGAGGTCCCATTTATTAATTGTTGTTCTTAGTGCCTGTGCTGCTGGTGTTCCGTTTATTTTATTTTTTTTAAGATTTATTTATATGTATATAACATTCCTTCCATTTATGCTTGCATGCCAGAAGGGGGCACTAGATCTCATTATAGATGGCTGTGAGCCACCATGTGGTTGCTGGGAATTGAACTCAGGACCTCTGGAAGAGCAGTCAGTGCTCTTAACCTCTGAGCCATCTCTCCAGCCCCCTGGTGTTCTGTTTAGAAAGTCTTCCTGTGCCAATGAGTTCAAGGCTATTTCCAACTATCTCTTCAATCATATTCATTGTATCTGGCCTTATGTTGAGGTCTTTGATACAAGTAGAGTTGAATTTTATGCAGGGTGACAAGTATGGATCTATTTGCATTCTTCGACATGTAGCCATCCAGTTTGACTAGCACCATTAGTAAGATGCTGTCCTTTTTTTTTCAGGATGAATTTCTGGCTTCTTTACAAAAAAGAAAAAAAGAAAGAAAGAAAGAAATCAGACGTCCATAGATCTGTGAACTTACATCTGAGTCTTCAGTTCCACGGATCAACTTGTCTATTTTTATGCCAATACCATGCTGTTTTTATTACTATAGCTCTGTAGTACAATTTGAAATTGGGGATGGTTATACCTCCAGAACTTCTTTGATTATTCAGTATTGTTTTGGCTCTCCTATTTTTTTTGTGTGTGTTGCCATAGTAAGCTGAAAATTGTCCTTTCAAGTTCTGTGAAGAATTCTGTTGGAATTTTGATGGAGACTGCATTAAATCTGTAGATTGATTTTGGTAGCATTTTTATTTTATTAATCCTACCAATCCATGATCATGAGAAATCTTTTCATAATTCTGATATCTTCTTTAAGTTCTTTCTTCAATGTCTTAAAATTTTTATTATAAAAGTTTTTTTTCACTTGCTTACTTAGTTACCCCAAGATTTTTTTTTTGAGGCTATTATGAAAGATACTGTTGCCCTGCCTTACTTTTTGAGACAGACTATCCCATTGGCCTAGAGCTCACCGAACAGGCTGAGCTGGGTGGACACCAAGTCTTAAGACCTGCTTGTCTCTGCCTCATTAGGACTGGAATTACACATGCATGCTACCATGTCTGATTCTGCTTATTCATTTGCATGGATTGTGAGGATTGAACCCAGGTTGTGCTTGTAACTGCAAGCACTTTACTGATCAGGCTATTTTCCCAGCTTAGAAGTTTATTCTTTTAAAGACTTTCAAAGGCATTTAAAAAAATAGTGTGTGTGTGTGTGTGTGTGTGTGTGCACGCACATGTGTGCACACACACACATACATCCACAAATGCCTTTGGTGGCCAGAGGGTGTCCAGTTTCCTAGAGCTGGATTTGCAGGTAGTTGGTGGTGATCCACCCAACCTGGATGTGGAGAACTGAATTCAGTTCCTGTGTAAGAGTAATATATGCTCTTAAATTCCAAGCACCTCCCTGCCCTGAATTCTCTCCTTTTAAAAAGGTTGAATAGCTCTTTTTCTTGCTGCCTTCTAGGCAATTATCTGTGCCAGGATGAAGCTGAAAACCTCCTTCCTGGCTACCATCTGTCAGAAAGTCATCGAAGTGGACGATGAACGCAAGCTTCACACATTGGATGAGAAACACATGGCCACACAAGTCCCTGCTGAGGCTTTGGGTGAAGAATAGGATTGTGTGGTCCAAATCAGTGATGGGAATGACAAACAAGATTTTCCCATGAAGCAAAACATCTTGACTCACAGCCGAGTGTACCTCCTGTTGAATAAGGGGCATTCTTGTTATAGATCAAGGAGAACTGGCGGTGGGGGGAGTGCAAGTCTGTTGAAGAAGGCATTGTGGATGCCAATCTGAGTGTTCTCAACTTGGCTATTGTAAAAAAAATAAATAAATAAAAGGCGAGAAGGATATTCCTGGAGAAGGATACTACTGTGCCTCCTCAGCGGGGTCTTAAAAGAGCTAGCAGGATCAGAAGCTTTTCAATCTCTTTAAAGAAAATGATGTCTGCTAAGATCTTGTCAGAAAGCCCTTAAACCAAGAAGGTAAGAAGCCCAGGATCAAAGCAGCCAAGATTCAGTGCCATGCCACTCCGTGTGTCCTATAACACTCATGGTGACACATTGCTCTGAAGAAACATCACACTAAGGTAAACAAGGAGGAGGCAGCAGAATATGCTAAACTTTTGGCCCAGAGGATGAAAGAAGTCAAAGAAAAACACCAGGAACAGATTGCCAAGAGACACAGGCAGTCCCCGCTGCAGCTTCTCCTTCTAACTCTGAGTCCAGTCAAAAATAAGACTTTAAGAGGAACAAATAGGGCTGGAGGGATGGCTTAGTCACTAAAGGCTAGGCTCGCAACCAACAATATGAGTAGCAAGCAAGTAATCAAACTGTGGAAACAAATAAAGGCTGAATAATATTCCATTGTGTGTATAGTGTATTATTCCATAGTAAATATGTCTCTGTAAGAAAACAAATTTGGACTATCTGTTGTGATTGCAAGAACATATTCTACCCCATAGCAAAAGGGACCTATTAAGTACGACAAAGTTCACTCTGGTAAAGGGCTGCTCTTTGTCATACACAGGGGACCTACAGCCAGGGCCTATAATTGGCCATTCTTTGCCCATCTAGCATTAACTGGGAATTCCCTGGTTTGTAAAAGAATTACTAATGGCTTAGCTGCATTAGCCGGGAGCCAACCCCACATTCAGTGATAAAACTTGAACTTGCTGGACCAGATCCAGAGAGATGAGGTCACAGATGACTGTGGCTCACGTGCTCTTGTGACCTCAAAATGACAGAGAAGCTTTATATGGAAACGCCCTGGTGACGGCTATGCAAAGATAGATGGGCCTCTGGTGACAGCTCTGTGACCAGTTTTTCCTGATAAAAGTTCTACCTTAAAAAGTAAAGGGGAAAAAAATCCCCCAAAGGAAATGAACAGTAAATTGTTTGCTAGACAAAAATAGAAAGGTTGACACCCAAAATAAAACAATGTAAGAAAATTCCAGAGGAAGTCCTTAGTTCTATTTGGCAACTGGAGTGTGGTCTCAAGCAAGTCAGTGGAAGCGCAGCAATGCATCTCACTCAGGAAGACCCTCCCATCCGAGCGTACAGACTTTAGGATCTTATACACCTGAGCACTGGAAAGACGCTCTCTCTAGAGCAAACTGCCCCACAGCTTGCTTTCCACGCCCACTCGGAATCAGTGAATCAGTAAATCCCTGTGGGGATCTATCCTGACTCTATGTTAAGACATGGGAAGAGTCATCTAAAAGTGGGTAGCGCTGTTTCATGGGCTGGACCCCAGACTGAACGAATAAGAGAGAGAGAGAGAGAGAGAGAGAGAGAGAGAGAGAGAGCAAACTGACTACCGGTATTGCATGCTCTCTGCTCTTCTTTCCTTGGAGCTAATTTGTGTGTGTGTGTGTGTGTGTGTGTGTGTGTGTGTGTGTGTGTGTGTGTGTGTGTGTGTGTTTGTGTTTAATGCTATGCATCCCTGAAATAGTTCAGTGGGTGTGACTTCTAAGGTGCCAAGATAGACATCTCCAGACCCAGCCTCCTCAGGGGAGGAGAGCACCCCTGGCCCTGACTTCTGACCCTGTCCAGAACAAATGAGATAGCAGTGCCAGAAGAGCTCTAAGAATGGAAACGAGGGGCAGATGATGTTTCTAAGCATCTCATTGACACTTCCATGCTCTATGAATCTGGAGCCAAGATGTCTTCTGGCATCAGCCACCTGAAGAGTAACTGAAGGTGGGACAGAACCTCCTACTCATCCTCCCCTGGGTCCCTATTTAGATGTCACCTTCAGGAACTTCCAGGAGGAGTCAGTCAGGTCCCACGCCCCTGGCTTCTCACAGGCCTGGCCCACAGCCACTCCCGTGAGGCAGTGACAACCTATTCTTAGATATTGCTCCCTCTGAGCTGTCACTTCGAGGTGAACTCAGAGGCTGGCTTCTCTTTTATGTCCCCTGTTCTGTCACAGGATGAGTGCAGACTGTGAAGCCACAGAGGCCGGCCAGAGGGAGGTGTGACAGAGCACACGAGTACAAGAGAACAGGAGTCAGCGCCTGCCTGCGGATGATGTCATGCTTCCCTGGGGCAGGCATCACTTTCGCATTGCTCAACCTTTGGGCATCTCACTTCCTTCCCAGATGACTCCGAGTCGTGCACAGGCGTCACATCCTGACGAGCCAACTCCTCAGCTTCTACTTGTGGGAGAAACAATAATCCACACGGTTGATTCTCAGTTATTTTTTTTTTCCTCCCTTGATTTCAAACTAGAGCTTTAGGCTGCTGGATACCGTCAACTTGACAGGATCTAGAGACACTGAGGAAACAAGCTTCTGGGCATGTTTATGAGGGAGTTTCTAGACTGTCTTAATTAGGTGGGAAGACACACCCTAAATTGAGCAGCGTCGTTCTATGTGCTGGGGTCCTGGACTAAATATGAGAAAGGGAGCCAAGCACGGGTGGCACCCATCTTTTTGTGGATGCAATCTGACCGGCTCAACCTTAAGCCCCTGATGCCACAACTTCCCACCGTGGAATGCTTACTCTCAAACTGTGAGCCAAAGCAAGCCCTGCTTTGCCTAAATTGTTTTTGTCATGGCAATGAGACAAGTAACTAATACAGGACATAAATTTCAAGAACCCCTCCCTGCCTCTGCAAGAGATACCTGAAGTCATGGAAAGTTCCAGACTGTGTATACACTGGTATTTCTCTGCATGTTTTTGCTAATGCTTAATCCCTAAATGAGGCACTGTAAGAGACTACCAACAATAGCTAATAATAAAATAGAATTATGTTAATCATATACTATATTAAAAGTTATGCAAATGTGACTTCTGTCTCTCTTGTTCTCCAAATATAATTCCTTATTGTACTATGAGAATGTTCTGGATTGCTGTTGACGGAGGACAACTGGCCGTGGAAACCGGAGCAGTGGGTATGGAGGGCAGTGTGCATTGTCTGCCTCTCTGGGAAGCAGGGCTTACATGAATGTTGTCTTGAGTAGGTCCTTTTGAAGTATGTATTTATGGTGTGTGTGTGTAAAATACGTGCACCATTCTATCTGGGAACCGGGGTGTTCTCTGTCCTCAGCTGGCTTCCTGCAAGCGCCAAGTGATCCAAATGCCCACCATCTGTCCCAGGGTGCTAGTTAGCATCCTCAGTTGTGAAGAAGCATTTTCGCTGACCTGGGACCAGGCACACTCACTTGTATTTTTCAAAGGGTAAGGCAGCGGTACCAAGGCCACAGAACCTGCCTGTTTTGCTTCACTCTCTCGATCCTTCCCTCTGACCCTCAGCGTCCTGCCGTATCAACTGAGTGGATGTTGAGAGTGTAAAGGTTGTTTCCACCTCTCACGGACTTTGAGCTATGTTTATTTGCTGAGTCCTTTCTCTAAGATGTGTAAATTTGACAGTCACCATTATATTAATAAGGGCTTATATTCAGCTTTGAGTGACGGTGAGCTGAGAGATAGTAACTTAAACATAGGAGTTTTTTTTTTTTCCACAGAAAATAAGCAAAGTGAGAGGTGATCTGGGCTGATGGAAGGGACCATGACGTCATCAGGGGCACCTGTTTCTCTCTCTGGTACACTTTCCATAGAGCTGGCCCAATGTTTAAGGTCCCCTCAGATCCAAGATGGCTGCCAGCTCAGTAGATGCCATGCTCACACGGCTGACATGAGAGAGGAAGGAAAGGGATGTGTTTCTTACTTTTAAGAGTCCTCTTGAAGTCTTCTGGAGCATTCATCTTACACCTACCTCATTGGTCAGAACTTGGCCATACGACCATATCCACCCAGTCAGAGATAGGGATGGGTGAGATCCTTCAACTAAGCACGGTCCTGTCCCTAATAACTCTGGGGCAGTACCCAGAGAAGTGTGGAACAGATGTCATGGCAGGCCGGGGCCGTTCCACTACTGCCACTCTTCCCATTGGACAGCTGTGTAGTCCAGATGACATGCCAAGTGAGTCCAATTTTCCCTTGTGCCCATGTTGATAGGCATGGGGGCTGGGACCGGGGTGGTGTCTTTTGCTTCAGAACAATAGGCGGTGGCTGCTGGTACCTCAAGGAACTCTGAAAGGTCAGTTTCAGGACCTAGCAGGAACCTCTGCTCTGCATACTTTGACCCTGCTGCCTGGAGATCCATCTAAGAGCTTCATCAGCAGGTGGAACAGTAGTTTCTGTTTAAAGCAAAGCCACTAGAGATGGGATACCACATAGGACTATCACCTGGCATTGCGACGAGACAGGAAGTGCAGGCATAGGACACAGGAGGCCCATCCTAGCCCTTTAAGTCTTCTGCAAGAACCAGAGCACCAGAGGGTCTCGGAAGGCTGTAGGATGCCAGAAGGTTTCTGGGGAGAAGGGATAAGCCCAGGATTGTAAGTTATCGTGAAAGTGTAGTAGGGGCCTGGTGGTGATAGGAGGGGCATAGGACCAACAATTGGAATCAACGGGACCTTGGCCTGAGTGAATGGTTCCAGAATGCCAGCAGCTGGTGGCAGGCCCAGGTTTCAGACCTGCATCCTGGGTCTGCTTTCAGAATTGTGCCAACTTGCCGACTGTTTCCATGTTCATCCTATAGAGTTCCAGGGTGCCCGAGGGAGGAGAAGAGAAAAACAGGAGGGGGTGGGACTCTGTAGCAGGTGTGGAACCCACTTTCACGGAGACCAAGGATTATAGAAATGGGGTAGAGGGAACAAACTTAAGAATATAAATCTAGAGTCAGGTGGATGCCTGAGTTTGAGGCCAGCCTGGTCTATAAAGCAAGTTTCAGGATAGTCAGGGCTACACAGAGAAACCCTACTCAAAGAAACAAAACAGAAAGGTTATAAAACTAGGCCTAGGCCTTAGAAGGGTCTTAACAGTTAAGTATCATTATGGTCATGAAAAACTCACTCCTGGGTTGCTGTAAACAAACTCATTTCTCCAGAATCCGTTTCACACCTTTCTTCTGATTTTAGGCATTGAAGATTTTAAATCACAACAAACGACTGAATATAATTAAAAAAAAACAAAACACGGTTGTTACCAGGCTCAGTGGTACACACCTGTAATTTTGGCACTCCAGAGATAGGGGGATTACAAATTCAAAACCAGCCTAGACTAAATAGTAAGAACCTGTGAAAAGAGAAAGGAGGGAGGGAAGGATGGAGAGAGGGAGGAACGGAGGAAAAGAGGGAGGGAGAGAGGAAAGAAGGGGAAAGAAAGAGGTAAAAAGAAAATAGAAAGTATGCAAGCCAGCGCAGCGCTCTGCAGTGGCTGTTATCTGCCAACATTCAATCAACCACAGTTCTTGAAATTAATGGATTACAAGTGAGTCATGGGGAATGGGCTTGCCCAGGACGTAAGCGCTGGGCTCCGGGAGGCACAGTAAGCTGTGACTCACAAGATGGGATTTGAGCACTTCTTGGTCACATGTTTCATAGGCAAGGGTCATAGGTTGCTTAGATTTGAATACAAGTGGATTTTAAAATGAACTTAGAAGGAAGCACACTTTAGAGAGGGAGGAGGGGAAGGCAGACAAGAGAGAGGGTCAAGGTGCTAGGGACCAAACACAGGTATGTGCTGCTCCCTGAGTTACCCCTGAGCATGCATGCATTTTAAATAATGGAATTGAAACTTTATTCCATTAACAGATAGGAGCCTTGGAAAGAGTTTTCACCATGTGAAAACATTGAAATTGTCTTGGAATGTCTTCATCCTAGGGAAAGAAGAGGATTAAAGCAAGGATTTTAATATCTGAGCAAATTCTTAATAAGCCAGAGGTTAAATTTCTCCTAGACACAATACAGGTCTTATTTGTTAGAGACCGTTTGTCTCTGCATGTTGTTCTTCTATGCTGTCCTGAGATGAGGGCGTGAACTGTCTCTGCCAAGATTCATATTGATTTTGGGAGGGGTTTGAGCTTGAGCCCCTCCTGCCCTCCAGAGTGCTGAGGTGAAGGTCTCTACAGCTATGCTCACCTCATATTGAAATTGGTGAGCATACTGGTACAAACAGATGGCGGGGTCCTCAAGAGTGTTTGCAAGGGTTGGCGTGCTCTACCTTCCGGTAGGCGTTAGTGTGGTTCACTCCGGAAGACTTGGTTATCTTCATGGCTTTTTATAACAAATCTGCCTGCCGTTCTCTCCTCTCTTTCACTTAGGACTACTTGTCGGTACCTCCTACCAAGAGCTAAAGGGTCACGAGGCCCTCACCAGATGCATCTGCCCAACCCAAACTCTTCAGACTCCAAAAGAAGCATGAGCTGAAATAACCTTCTGTTCTTTATAAATGGCTCAGTGCCGGGTGCTCTTTAAGAGCAACAGGAAATTCCCACAGCCCTGTGTAAGACATAGAGCCTACATACCCATGCTCTGGACCCTCTTGGCACAGTATAACGTAGAGGACTTAAAGGCATTTCTTCTGAAATAATCTGTTCCTGACCTCTTGCAGACCCAAGGATGGATTTCTCCACTTTGAAGCCCCAGAGAGCTGGGACAACAGTCTGATCCAAGAGTGTGGAAGCTGATAGAAAGAGCCACATTTAGGGTCAGTAGCTGGAGGAAGAAAGAGACCGGCTCCTAGTGTGTACCAGACCTGTGTGTTCTCAGGAGGTGGTCTCTGGGTACTGTCTGGCTTCCCTAGGGTAGGCTTTGGGCTACTCTGTGCTATGAGCTGAGGAGCCAGGCTAGAGAAACATAGGCGAGATGGATGTCCCCTGCTGGAGACTCAAAGTCTGCAGCGCTAGTTAAGCCTTGTTCCCAAAGGGAAAAGATAAAGGAACATTTGAGGGTGTGGCCACGGGAGGGATTCCCCTGCTCCTATGGAGACCCCACACTAAAGCACATATGGGCAGCACCAACTGGATGTAGTGGTTAGGAGACAAAACAGAGATACAGACGAGGTTGGGAAGAGGACAATGCATTGAGGACTTAGGAGAAGCTGGAGAGGAAATGGGAGTGGCTGGAATCACATTTTGTTGTATACATGTACGAAAGAAAATTTTAACAATAAAGGAAAAGGAAACATCTCTAAAGTCATGGCAGTCATGTACCAATCAAAAGAAAGAACAGGACCCAGTACTTTTTAAGAAGCAATTCCTGGTAATCCAGGTGGCCCGGGGACTGTCAAGCTGCACATCGAGCACACAATGTTAATCATAGCACAAAGAAGTGTTAAACATACACCAAACTAACTCCTGGACATTGTTTCACAACTGAGAAAAAGAAGGTGAGTTCCATATGACTCCTTTCCCCAGTAGCTTCCGATAAAGCTATGTGCAGTGTTTCAACCAACTCTAAATGGTACTGAAAAGAGGGGTCATAATAGGACCAGGAAATGAGAGCCGCGTGGTAAAAAAAAATTCAGATCGATGGATAGAATCATTCTTTACCCATTTGAAATTCCTTTCTTGGAAGATGTGAGCAAGTGTCGGTGTGTGTGGTTAAAGAAAGCTCCTGAGGTCCTGCGAGCTGTCACTGCCTGCTGCGAACTAATTCATCAGACTAGCTGCTTGGCGTCAGAAGTAAGCAATGTTTTCTGATTAGTTTAGCCTGAGAATGTGAAGGAGACAGGTTGGGGCCAGATGCCCAGTGGTAGGCTGCTAAGTCTAAAACTCCAGAGAACATAGATAATTCCAAAAGGAGACAACCCAAGAGATATTTCTCTGCTATCAAGGTCATCTTGGGCTCACCGCAGTTGGCCAGAAGCAAATAGTACTGAGAAACACTATTTTTGGTGTTCCTAAAATATTCAGTGTAAAAACAATTTTACTTTTTGGTTTGAAATTTTAATACATACCCCCATCCCAAGGACCTTTCGGTAAGATCTTAGAATCAGAGGGAAAGCTTCTAGGCAGCGAGAAGGTGGTCTCTATATGAATTATGAATTACTTTTCTAATTGTTGTGACCCCAAACCAGAGCAGAAGCAGTTAGGGGAGGAAGGGTGTGATTTGGCTCACAGTCTGAGGAGAGGCAGTCTGTTGTGGTGTAGAAGCCATGGTTCTGGAAGTGTGGGATAACTGGTCACATTGTTTCTGCTACTAAGAAGCAGAGAGAGGGGGTACCTCTGATGAACTTGTCTTTTCTTTTTGTTCACTCGGTGACCCTGTCCTAGGGAATGGTGTTGGGTACTCTTAAGGTTTTGTTTCCTAGGTGTGGTGGTTTGAAATAAAATTGCCCCCAAAAGGGAGATGTAGCCTTGTTGGAGGAAGTGTGTCCCTGTGGAGGTGGGCTTTGAGGTTTCATATGTGCTTAAACCACTCCCAGTGGGACAGACCACTTCCTGTCAGTCAAGATGTAGGTCTCCAGGTACTTCTCCAACACCATATCTGCACGCCACCATGTTGTACCATGCTAATAATGGGCTAAACCTCTGAATATTTAAATGTACCCCCAATTAAATGTGGGTCCATTCTTTGTGGATTGCCAAGGTCATGGTGTCACTTCACAGCAATAGAAGCCCTAACTAAGACAGAAGTTGGTACCAGGCACTGGGGTATTGTTGTGATAGGCAGACTAGGTTTTTGCTCGGGGGAATTTTGACTTTAGTACTTTGGGTTGGGAAATCAGCCTAATGCTGTAAGCACCGCTTAATGTGCCGTACTCATAGGCACATAGAAGACAACGATAATGATTTGAACTATGAGGACCTGGGCCAAGAGATTTCAGAGGAGAAGAATTTTACTATGTTGCCTAGAAATCGTTCTTTGTTATTTTGGTGAAGAATGAGCCTGCTTTTCACCATTGTCCAAAAAGTTTGCCCGAGGCTAAAGTGAAGAGTTTGGCAGAGGGAATCTTGAGACAGCCTAGTGTAGACTCTCTCATGTGGTTACTAGTGATAACTCTAATGAAGATGTACAATGAAAAGGAGAGCTGAGTAAGGAAAAACATTTGAGGAGAAAAGGAGTCCCAGGAAGTGGAATGGAGCTAAATCCTATATTCAAATAGATAGACAGATTAAGAAATTGGAAAACAGGGAGTGGTGAACTCAGGGCAAGATCTCATCCAGCTAAATTTCCAACTTGTGAAACGGAAATAAAGAAAAACTTAGAGCTGGGTGTGATAGTGCCTGTCTTTAATCCCTGCACTGGGAAGGCAGAGTCTGGGAGATCTCTGAGGTTGAGACCAGTCTGGTCTACAAATCCAGTTTCAGGACAGCCAAGCTTAGGTAGCAAAGGAAACTATCGAAACCAGAAAGCTGGTGAAGATGTAATTGAACAAGGGAGCCATGTTCCAGCTCCAGAAAGCAACAGAACTTGGCAGCTTCAGCCACGTGGTTCTGGCTTTAGAGTCAAGGATAGAAGAAAGGAGTTATGAATTTTTGCCTCCATGACTAGGGAAAGCCATTGAGATTAGGCATGTGGCAGGTGTGTCCCTGAATGGAGGACTAGTAGCTGTGAAGCTGAAGCCTGGATTGCCTTGGAGACCCCAAGATGTTAGAGATTCCAGAGCTGTGGGACACCTGCCAAGGAGAGCTGCTAACAGGGAGTGGAACCAGCCCAAGAGAAAGAAGTGTGTTGCAGTCAACAAAGCTGAAAGGAGTTGGAGATCTGAAGAGCGTTTTGACATCAGACATGGAGATGCAGAGTTTGGAGTCTGCTCAGCTGGTTTTCGGTTTTGCTTTGGTCTAGTATTTCCTCACCATGCTCCCTTCCCTATGTTTTAATTAATGACAAAAACCTGAAAGGTAAAATAAATGAGAAAAAGGGCAATTTTTACCTCAAGATAAAGTCCAAAACTTTATGAGAAAGTAAGTGCAATTATAATATACTCCATGGATTAGCCATAGGCAGTATTTTCATACTCCTAACCAAAGTGACCATGAATACATGATCTAATTGTATATATCACTCTAGTTGTTGGAAAATGGAGAGAGCAGTATCCTTGCATGGCTTGGGTCCTGGAACCTTGACTAAGAGTGATGAGGACAGATCCATTGACACAGAAAAGCTGAGATCACATGGATTGGGCCCTCAGAATAAGTCACAGCACCCAGGAACCTCAGTGAGTTTATTCTACACAGTTACACAAGTAGACAAGTGCATATAACTGAACAAGGATGCAGGGTTATTGCACACAGGTAGCAAGGAATCATGGCTTCCGGTACATAGCTGAATCAGGAAGGACCCTGTAGTGAAGTCTTGAGGTTATAAACATGTTGGGTGCAGGATGGAGAGAAAGCTATGATGGACGTTTTCTGAACATGCTATCAGAATCAACACACAGACCATGAGGGAAGGCTTTGACATTTCCCATGGGTCTGAGGCATTGGGGTCCTTAGGATAGATTGCCCATGTCAACAGCACACTTCACTCAGGACTTCATTCTCCCCCCACCCCAAGGAGAGAGAGGAAGAACGTGTGCATATCAATTGTCATGAATGGGACATATCACTCAGTTTTATAATAAGAAGCCATAAATATCTAGGATGAAAAGACATAAAAAGACAACATAAGCACATTATTAGTATGTGAAAATAAACCTAAGAGTCAACAGCTAAAAATTGATTGCCTCAGTACCATTTGACCACCGGGCTTGGTGGTGTGGGGACTGTTTCCCATCAGAAACTCTTGTAATGCTGTGGTTCTTATATACCAACCACAGTTCCACCACAGCCCCCAATCCACCCTCCATCCACCCCTCTGAAAGGGTAAGGCCTCCCATGGAGAGTCAACAATGCCTGGCACACTAAACTGAAGTGGGACCAAGCTCCTCCCCCTTGCATCAAGGCCTAGAAAGGCATCCCACCATAGTGAATGGACTCCAAAAAGCAGCTCATACACCAGGGAAAGATCCTGGTCCCACTGCCAGGGGCCCCCAAGACAGACCAAGCCACATAAATGCTACCCACATGCAGAGGGTCCAGGTTGGTTCCATGCAGGATCTGTGAGTTCCCACGAACTTGGTTCAGCTGTCTCTACAGATTTCCCATCATGGCCTTGACCCCCTCCCCCTTGTTCATATATTCCCTCCTCCCTCTCTTCTGCTGGACTCTCAGAGCTCAGCCTGGTGCTTGGCTGTGGATCTCTGCAACTGCTTCCATCAGTTATTGGATGAAGGCTCTGTAATGACAGTTAGGGTATTCACCAATCTGATTATAGAGGAGGGCCAGTTCAGGCACCCTCTCCACTATTGCTAAAGGTCTTAGCTGGGGTCATCCTGTGGATTCCTGGGAAATTCCCTAGCATCAGGTTTCTCCCTAACCCCATAATGGCTCCCTCTATCAAGATATCTCTTTCATTGCTCTCCCACTCGGTCCCTCCCCCAACTCCACCATCCCATTCCCTCATGTTCTCATCCCCCATACCCTCCCCTCTACTGCCCATCTGCCCCCAGCTTACCCAGGAGATCTCATCTATTTCCCCTTCTCAGGACGATCCATGCATCCCTCTTAGGGTCCTCCTTGTTCCCTAGCTTCTCCAGAGCTGTGAATTGCAGTCTGGTTGTCCTTTGCTTTACACCTAGTATCCACTTATGAGTGAGTACATACCATGTTTGTCTTTCTGAGACTGCGCTACCTCACTCAGGATTTTTTTTTCTAGTTCCATCCATTTGCCTGTAAATTTCATGATGTTATTGTTTTTTACAGCTGAGTAATAAATACACCCTTGTGTAAATTTACCACACTTTCTTTATCCATTCTTTAGTTGAGGGGCATCTAGGTTGTTTCCAGGTTCTGGCTCTTATGAATAATGCTGATATGAACATAGTTGAGCAAGTGTCCTCGTGGTATGATTGAGCATCCTTTGGGTATATGCTCAAGAGCGATACCACTGGGTCTCGAGGTAGATTGATTTGCAATTTTCTGAGAAATAACCACACTAATTTCCAAAGTGGCTGTACAAGTGTGCACTCCCACCAGTAGTGGAAGAGTGTTCCTCTTCACATCCTCTCCAGCATAAGCTGTCCTCAGTGTTTTTGATCTTAGCCATTCTGACAGGTGTAAGATGGTATCTCATAGCCATTTTAATTTGCATTTCCCTGATTCCTAAGGATGTTAAGCTATTCCTTAAGGGTCTTTTGGCCATTTGAGATTCTTCTGTTGAGAATTCTCTGTTTAGATCTGTATCCCATTTTTAATTGGATTATTTGGTATTTTGATATCAAGTTTCTTGAGTTCTGAGTTATATATTTTGGAGATCAGTCCTGTGTCATATGTAGGGTTGATGAAGATTTTTTTTCCCATTTTGCCGGCTGTCATTTTGTCTTTTTTTTACCTTATCCTTTGCCTTACAGAATCTTTTCAGTTTCAGGATGTCCCATTTATTGATTGTTTTCTTCATGTCTGTGATACTGGTGTTATATTTAGGAGGGAATTTCCTGGGTCCATGCATTCAAGGATACTTCCCACTTTTTCTTTTATCAGGTTAGTGTAACTGGCTTTATGTTGAGGTCCTTGATCCACTTGGACTTGACTTTTGTGCATGGCAATAGATGTGGATCTATTTGTAATCTTCTACATGTTGGCATCCAGTTATGGCAGCACCATTGATTAAAGATGCTTTCTTTTTTTCACTATACAGTTTTGGATTCTTTGTCAAAAATCAAGTATTAATTGGTGTGTGGATTAATGTCAGGGTCTTCAATTTGATTCTATTTGTCCACATGTCTGTTGTTGTGCCAATATCAAGCTGTTTTAATTACTGTAGTCCTATAGTAGAGTTTGATGTCAGGGATTGTTCAGGATTGTTTAAGCTATCCTGGGTTTTTTGTTGTTGTTGTTGTTGTTGTTTTTCCATATGAAGTTGAGTACTGTTCTTTCAAGGTCTGTGAAAAAGTAAGTTGGGATTTTGATGGGGATTGTGTTGAATCTGTAGATTGTTTTTTGGTAAGATTACCACTTTCATTATGTTGATCCTACCCATCCAAGAGCATGGGAGATCTTTCCATTTTCTGATAACTTCTCCAATTTCTTTCTTCAAAGACTTAAAGCTCATGTCATACAGGTCTTTCACTTGTTTGGTTAGTATTACCCAAAGATATATTATTTGTGTCTTTTGTAAAGGGTGATGTTTCTCTGATTTCCTTCTCAGCCCTTTTATCATTTGTATAGAGAAAGGCTATTGATTTTTTTGAGTTAATCTTGTATCCTGCTATATTACTAAGGGTATTTATTGGCTGTAGGAGTTCCTTGGTTGAATTTTTGGAGTCACTTATGTATACTGTCATATCATCTGCAAATAGCAAAAGTTTGACTTCTTCCTCTCCAATTTGTATCCCCTTGATCTCCTTTTGCTGTATTATTGCTCAAGCTAGAACTTCAAGAACTATATTGAATAGATTTGGAGAGAGTGGACAGTTTTGTCTTGTTCCCGATTTTAATGGAACTGCTTTGAGTTTTTCTCCATTTAATTTGATGTTGGCTGTCGGCTAGCTGTAAATTGCCTTTTTTATGTTTAGGTATGTTCCTTGTATCACTGATCTTTCCAAGACTTTTATCATGAAGGGGTGTTGGATTTTGCAAAGGCTTTTTTGGCATCGAATGAGATGATCATGTGACTTTTTTCTTTCAGTTTGTTTATTTGGTGGATTGCATTGACAGATTTTCATATGTTAAACCATCCCTGCATCTCTGGGTTGAAGCCTACTTGATCATGATGGATGTTTTTGTTTTGTTTTGTTTTGTTTTTGATGTGTTCTTGGATTCAGTTTGCCACAGTGTTTTATTGAGTATTTTTGCATCAATGTTCATGAGGGAGATTAGTCTGTAATTCTCTTTCTTTGTTGCATTTTTGTGTGGTTTTGGTATCAGGGTAACTGTAGTCTCATAAAAGGAGTTTACCAATGTTCCTTCTGTTTCTATGGTGTGGAACAATTTGATGAGTATTGATATTAGCTCTTCTTTGAAATTCTGGTAGCATTCTGCACTGAAACCATCTGGCCCTGGACTTTTTTTGGTTGGAGGACTTTTAATGACTGCTTCTCTTTCCTTAGGGGTTGTATTTCAATTTAAACTGCTTATCTGGTCTTGATTTAATTTTGGTATGTGGTACCTATCCAGAAAATTGTTCATTTCTTTTACATTTTTTAATTTCGTTGGAGTTCAGGTTTTTGAAGTATGACCTAATGATTCTCTGGATTTCTTCAATGTCTGTTACTATATCCCCCTTTTCATTTCTGATGTGGTTAATTTGTATATTCTCTCTTGTCTTTTGGTTAGTTTGGATAAGGGTTTGCCTATCTTTTTTATTTTCTCAAAGAACAATCTCTTTGTCATTGATTCTTTGTATTGTTCCGTTTGTTTCTATTTTATTAATTTCATCCCTCAATTTGATTATTTCCTGGCATCTACTCCTCCTGCATGAGTTTGCTTTTTTTGTTCTAGAGCTTTTAGGTGTACTGTTAAGTCACTAGTGTGGATTTCTCCAATTTCTCAGGGTTGGTATTTAGTGCTATAGACTTTCCTCTACAGCACTGCTTAGTACTGCTTTCATAGTGTCCCATAAGTTTGGGTTTGTTGTACATCCACTTTCATTGAATTCTAGGAAGTATTCTGCTTCTTCCTTTATTTCTTCCTTGACCTATTGGTGATTCAGTTGAGCATTATTCAGTTACCACGAGTTTGTAGGTTTTTAAATTTGTGCTGTTGAATTCTAACTTTAAGTCATGGTGATCTGATAGGATACAGGAGTTTATTCCAATTTTTTTTGTATCTGTTGAAATTTGCTTTGTTACAGAGTATGTGGTCAATTTTAGGGAAGGTTCCGTAAGG
The DNA here is from genome assembly GCA_004026605.1 of Ondatra zibethicus. Lineage (NCBI taxonomy): Eukaryota > Metazoa > Chordata > Mammalia > Rodentia > Cricetidae > Ondatra > Ondatra zibethicus. The sequence continues at coordinate 44,591 of PVIU01001344.1, read as the reverse complement.
TGCTGAGAAGAAGGTATTCTTTTGTGTTTGGATGGAATGGTCTATATATGTCTGTTAAGCCCATTTGAGTCATAACACTTGTTAGTTTCCTTATTTCTCTGTTAATTTTCTGTCTGACAGACCTGTCCCGTGGTGAGAGTTGGGTGTTTAAGTCTCTCACTATTAGTATGTGGAGTTTGGTGTGTGATTTAAGCTTTAGTAATGCTTCTTTTACATATGTAAGTGTCCTTATATTTGGGGCATAAATGTTCAGAATTGAGACTTCATCTTGATGGATTTTTCCTGTGATAAATATATCATGTCCTTCTCGGTCTCTTTTGATTAATTTTAGTTTGAAATCTATTTTCTTAGACATCAGGATAGCTACACCAGCTTGTTTCTTAGGTCCATTTGATTGGGAAGTCTTTTCTCAACCCTGTACTCTGATATAATGCCTGTCTTTAAAGTTGGGGTGAAAGTTTCTTGAATGCAGCAGAAAGATGGATCCCGTTTTCATATCCATTCTGTTAGCTTGTGTCTTTTTATAGTCAAATTGAGTTCATTGATATTAAGGAAAATTAATGATCAGTGATTCTTAATTCCTGTTATTTTTTGGTGGTAGTATTTGTATATTTCCTTTCTTTGGGATTTGCTGGTGTGACATTATCTATTGCCTGTGTTTTCATGGGTACAGTTAACTTCCTTGGGTTGAAATTTTTCTTCTAGTGCTTTTTTCAGGACTACATTTGTGGATAGGTATTGTTTAGATCTAGTTTTGTCATGGAATATCTTGTTTTCTTCATCAATGGTGATTGAAATTTTTGCTGGGTATAATAGTCTGGACAAGCATCTGTGGTCTCTTAGTGTCTGCATACACCTGTCCAGGACCTTCTGGCTTTCAGGGTCTCCACTGAGAATTCAGGTGTAATTCTGATAGTTCTGCCTTTATGTGATACTTGACCTTTTTCCTTTGCAACTCTTAGTAATCTTTCTTTATTCTGTATGTTAGTGTTTTGATTATTATGTGGCGAAGGGAGTTTTTTTTTAATCCAGTCTATTTGGTGTTCTGTAAGCTTCTTGTATCTTCATAGGCACTTCCTTTTTTAGGTTGGGAAAATTTTCTTCTATGATTTTGTTAAATATATTTTTTGTGCCTTTGAGTTGGTATTCTCCCTCTTCAATCCCTAATATTCTAAGGTTTGGTCCAAATTTCCTGGACATTTTGTGTTATGAATTTATTGGCTTAAATGTTTTCTTTGACTTTTGAATCTATTTCCTCTATTGCTGTGGGACAATGATCTGTACCTTGTCAACTGTATTTTAATAAAATGCTGATTGGCCAGTAGCCAGGCAAGAAGTATAGGCAGGGTAATCAGGCAGGAAGTATAGGTGGGACGAGAACAGGAGAATTCTGGGAAGAGAAAGAGTCAGTCTGCAGTTGTCACCCAGACACAGAGGAAGCCAGACACAGAGCAAGCAAGATGTGACTGCCTCACAAAAAAAATGTACCAAGCCACATGGCTAACACAGACAAGAATTATGGGCTAATATAAGTTATAAGAGTTAATGAGAAGCCTGAGATACTAGGCCAATCAGTTTATAATTAATGTAGATCTCCGTGTGTTTCTTTGGGGCTAAACGGCTGCAGGACTGGGTGGGACAGAAAACCTCTGTCAACACGCTATTATATCTTGAACACCAGAGAGTCTCTCTTCCATCTCTTGTATTCTGTTGGTCATGCTTGCATCTGTAGTTCCTGTTTGTTTACCCAGCTGTTCCATTTCCAAATATCCCTTAGTTTGTGTTTTCTTTATTACCTCTATTTCAATTTTCAAATTTTGAACTGTTTGCCTCATCTGTTTGATTTGTGTTGTTTTGTTGTTGTTTGGTATTCGTTAAGGGATTTATTTATTTCTTCCAATTTTTTGTTTGTCTTTTCCTTAATTTCTTTAAGGGAATTTTTCATTTCCTCTTTAAGGGCCTCTATCAGCTTCGGAAAGTTATTGTTAAGGTCATTTTCTTCTGCTTCTCCTGTGTTGGGATATTCAGGTCTTGTTGTTGTAGAACCACTAGGTTCTGTTGGTACCATATTGCTCTTTATGTGGTTGAATGTGTTCCTGCACTCACATCTACCCATCTCTTCCTCCAATCCATGCGGGTCGCCACTCTGGGGGCCACTCTTCATGTGATTGGTGCAGGTGGTATCTATGCCTCCAGGGACCACTGATGCCTCGGAAGATGGTTGGGTTTGCGGATGGAGTGGGACTTGTGGATTACAGGGTTCAGTGGGGGGAGGGGGATTGGAACAGCCCGCCAGCTGACTGGCTAGTGGGGCTGCAATGAGTGGGTGAGGGGCACAGGGTGTACCCTGGGGCCTAGGGCCTAGAGACTGGGCTATGCAGCTGGGAGACCAGTCACTCCCCTCTTGGTCCAAACAATGTAGATGGTGTCTGTCTCAGGGAGCCACTGAGATTGTGGGGGACGGGTGGGTTGGGGGGGCAGAATGGGACTTGTAGATTACAGGGTCTGATGGGGGGTGGAACAGCCCCCCCACAAGAACCTTGCCTGCTGGCCTGCTAATGTGGCTGGGATGGGTGGGATGGAGCATGATATGTGCCCCAGGGCCTAGAGACTGGGCTGTCCAGCTGGAGGTCGTCACTCACCTCTTAATCCAATCAGTGCAGGTGGTATCTGTGTAAGAAAAAGTTTTAGCTGAACAAATATGTACATGAAAAAATAGTTTCCTTTATAAAAGTGAGCACTATTGACCATTTCTTATCTATTTTTTCAATCTCTCTCTTCATACATACATATATAGCATTGCATATGAAGTTTTGTTTTTTTATTTTAAACAACTTTTTGATTTATTTTATTTATTATTTTCTGTATTTGAGTGTTTTGCCTAAGTATGTGTGTGGGGGGGTGCTGCATCTATGTATGCCTGATTGTTCATGTCTTCCCATTGTCACTGTCACACAACAAGGTGGCCCTGGGAAGTGGCAGGCACATAGTGAAGGTGAGCCTAGGACCAGCAGTAAGTATATTCCCCATGGTTCCTGCCTCTTATCCTTCTTGGGTTCCCGCCTTGACTTGCCTCAATGATTGACTGTAATCAGGCTGTATGAGCCAAATAAAACTTTTCCTCCACAAGCCGGTATGGGTCAGTGTTTTATCACAGCAATAGAAAGCAAACTAAGACACCTGCCAATACTATACAAGTGCCTGCTTTCCTTATGCACATGAGCAATGTGTGGCATACTATGGTGTTGTAATAGGGCACGCGGGCCTTCTTTTGGTCCCAGTGGCCACCCGGATCTGAAGACCCTCCTACACCACTATGGCATATATCACATATCTATAGCAATCATATGTTATATATGTATATATTACATATGTATGATTTGTGAGTATTTGTGTTATTGTCTTCCATGGTTTCTGGCTCTTAACATTTTGCCCACAGCAAACCATTAAAATTACACTTTTGCTCCACCAATTTGGGGTCATAGAAACTAATTTGCTCCTACCTTTATGTCTTACAGCTGGCTCGAAAGACTTGCCTGGGCTGACAGAAGAACGTGAGACCCTCCCACTCCCTGATGCAAACAAAAACATGGGCCCATACCTGGGAGGAAGGCAAACATCACAGACATGCCAAGGAGACTCTGGCCAGACAGGTCTGGCTGGGCTTCTCTGTCTGTGTTAGCATCCGCATGCATCCTTTGGTCTAATCACCTTTCGACACAGTTGTCCAATTCTGCTTATGCGGAGGTCTCCATAAGAACCCAAACAGACAGTATTCATAGAATGGCTGGATAGCAGAACCCATGGAGGCTCCTGGAGAGTGCCTCCAAGGCCCTCCCTGCATAGCTTGCCATATATCTTTGAATCAGTTCTATTAATAATATCCTCTGTAATTAACTGGTAAATTTGAGTTTTCCCTGCAATCTGTTCAATGAACTCAATGGAACCTGAAGAACAAGTTGTGAGCCTCCTGATTGACTGGGGCTTGGTCAGAGGCACAGCCAAAACTAAGAGTGTGCGGAGGTATCTCAGGGATGGGGCCCCCAACCTGTGGTGTCTGATGCTATCTTCAGGTACATGCTGTCGTGACTGAACTGGATTAGGGGACATCTGACTAATATCTGCTACAGAACTGATAGCTTGTTTGGTGGTATTAGGGGGCACCCCCACAGCTGGTGCTGAGCCTGAGCTGTGATAAGGAGGAGAAGCCGAGTTTAAGTGGGCATTAAGTTTCCCTTTGCTGACTTCATTTTTACTTGCTTGCTATTATTTATCTGTTTTATTCTACTTATTGCGATAGGGTCTCACCATGTAGCTCTGACTGGCCTAGACCCCATTGCATAGACAAGGCTGATCTTGAACTACCCACGACCCTCCTGTCTTTTACTCCTGAGTTCTTGCAGGTGTGTTCCCCTGAACCTGACTTCTTTTGCTATCTTTAGAATAATACTAAACTCAAAAACCAAACCAATCAAACAAATAAACAAAAACCCCAAACATTGCCAACGTGACAAGTGAAAAAAAATGGCTTTCTGTTTTTTCTAAAGAGTTGTTTATTTTTATGTGTCTGTGTGTCTTGCCTGCATCTATGTGAGTACCTGGTGCCCACAGAAGTCAGAAGAAGGCAAGAGAGTGCCAGAAACTAGAATAACAAGCAGTTGTGAGCACCGTGTAGGTGCTGGGAACTCAATTGGAATCCTCATAAAGAGCAGCCGTAAGTACTCTTAATTGCTGAGACATCTCTCCAGACCCCTACTGTTTTACTTTGCACTTAGTTTGCTTTTCTGTAGCTGGGAAGGCAATCAGTCATCAGATTGCGAGTTTAGGAAAATAGAAAAGGAGGTGTTCTTATACACATGCTTCTTTCAGAGGCTTCTGGATGCCTTTCTTTGAACTGCTCCAATGATAGCAAGTCCTCCTTGTCTTCAACTTCTGATCACACCAAGCCAAACGGGGAACGTCAATTCTAGCTAGAATGAAGCAGAGAAGGGCAAACAGGAGTGAAATAACAGAAGCTAGAACAAAACAGGGTCTTTAAAACTCCTTCCAATAGTGGTGGGTGGTGATTAAGACCAGAGGTCAATCTGGTCAATGAAGAAATATACCAAAGCAGCAGAGGATTAAAGAAGCCATCAGCAAGATAAAATATTACACTGCAACACCAACCATTCCTTCCTTCTAGGAGAATTAATAATTCTGTGGCCACACAGAATGCCACATTGATGCTCTAGACAAGAGCAGGTTCCATTATGGATCTCAAGGGGCCCACAGTGCAGTGCACAGGGAGAAAGGAAGCTTTCCCTGGAGGGTAAGTGTGATGTGGTTTTGGAATTTCCCTCTAAGGGACACTAGAGGAAGACATCTAGATGTGAAGGATGGCGGGATGCCCTTTCCAGGAGAGGGGAATATAGCAAGTATTATTCAGAATCTAACAGTTTAGAATGGGGAGGATTTCAGTTTTAAGTTAGGCATAACAAAGGATGAAATTGGAAAGATCAAAGTGTTTTCAATCATCAGGGGTAAGTGATGAAAATGAACCATACGATGACACAAAATTCTCAAAACTACATGAGAGCAGGGCAACAGGACAGGCAAGATGGCTCATCAGGTAAAGGTGCTTGCCATTAAGCCTGATGACCTGAGTTCAATCCCTGGGACCCACACAGTAAAAGAAGAGAGCAAACTCCTCATCGATTGTCCTCTGGCCTCCTCAGGCATGCCATGGCCTAAACACACATGCACACACCACCACTACCATCACCACCATCACTACTACACAGATCAACAGGTAAATGTAAGAGAACATGGCAACACGTAATGCCAATAATCACAAGACAACTTGGAATCTTTTGTTTTGTGGTAGATGGAACTCAGAGCCTTACATATATTAGGCAAGCGCTCTATCACTGAACCACACCCCCCAGGCCTGAAAACTGCTACTTGGCTATGTAAATTAATTATACTAATTAAATTTAACTGAGGTTATGTTATCAACACTAGGTCAGTATAACGTTCATCAAATATCTATATAAATAGACACAATTTTTAAAAATCTCTTTCTCATAGAAAACGGTTATAAATGAAGACTACACACACAACCATAAACATGAAAGAAAAGGAAGCTGATTTTAAATACTAATGGATGTTTTTATCTTTAATTTTTAATTTAAATATAACGCTATCACCTCCCTCATTGCCTTTCCTGCCTCCATCCCCTCCCATGTCTTCCCCCATGCTCTGGCATTTCCTCTCAAACTGATGGCCTCTTTTCCTTTGATTATTGTTGTTATATATACATATGCATCTATACATGCATAAATAGATAAATAGTACCTGCTGACTCAGCTTAGTGTTGTGTGTACACCATTTTGCATTAGGTAACCAATTAAGGGGTTCATCCCTGGGGCATTGGACAAACAATTAGCGGGTTCATCTCTTGAGGAGACTGTCTTCCCCTCTTAGCAGCCATTAGTTGTTTGTAATTCTTTGTCTACAGCTGGGGTCCAGAGAGTTCCCCCACTCAACATTAGCATGACTATTTGTTATGTCATTCTTGTTTGGGTGCATATATCTTGGATGTAGCTTCTTTGTCATTTCTAGGAGACATGTTCTCTCTGCAAACTTTCTGGTCCTCTAGCTCTTCCAGTGTTTCCTCCCCCTCTTCTGCAATGTTCCCTGAGCCTTAGGCATAAGAGCTGTGTTATAGATACACCCATTGGGACTGAGTTCCCCATGATCCATTGATCTCTGCATTATGGCCACTTATCTCTGCCTTTTGGCCAGTTGTAGTGTTCTGTGATGGTCTCCATCAGCTGCAAAGAAAGGTTCCTTGGAGGAGGGGTCGGAGCTATGTTTATCTGTGGGTACAAGGGTAAATATTTAGAACATTGTCAGGCGTTATGCTGGTCTAGTAAACTGTCAGTGGGAGGTTCTCCTCTAAGATTCAAAACCTCGTTAGCCCTGGGTAGTTGGCAAAGTTTCTAGAAGCAGGCATGGTCTCCTGGTCTCCTTCCTATTGAGCAGGCCTTAAGTTCAATTAGAAAGCTTCTGGTTTGCCACCACAGTAAGGTGGTTTGCTACTATTTCACCTTGAATGATCTCTTGCTGGTTATGGTTGTGGTTCACAGACCTCACAGCTGAATAGGACCATTAATTGTGCCCCCCCATTGGCAGCTGGCATAGCACCTTCTGATACTGTGAAAGACAGACTGTGAGATGCTTCTCAGAAGCAGATCTGAATAGTACGCCCAGACCTAATATTCACATGCATTCTAGGATTCCCCATAAACACCAAAATAGTGGAGACATGGTCAGTTATCTAATTTCTAGTTTTTCTTTGAGAAGAATGAGGAGATGGGGGAGGGACCAAGAAATTCAAAAGGAAGCAGAAAAGTTGATGACTCAGGAAGTAATGGAACTTTGTTTGTGCTAGAGAGTACAACAGAACTTATCATCTGGGCCTGGAGAGATGTCTCCCACGTGCTGCCAATCCTGACTACCAGAGTTCAATACCTGGAACCCACATGGTGGAAAGAAAGAACCAATCTGGAAAGTTGTCCTCTGACCTCCACATGCAGGACTTGGTATGTGTCCTCTGCCTCATGCCTCACAACAAGAAAAAGAAAGAGGAATGTGTCATGTGTACCTGCTGTCCAAAACACCATTTAAGCAAATAGGCAGATATTTGAGGTTTCCGCCATTAGGCACTGCAAAAATAAACTCACTTGAAGGTATCTGTGCTTAAAGCATGTTGTCTTAACAGACTGGATACAGGCTCCTTCACCCTGCTGATATCCTCCCTTCAAAAATAAAAATTCTGGAGCATGGTGGTGTAGAAGTCACCTTCCAGCTGAATTCATCTTGACTGTCAATTTAGGGTAACGGTCGACTGTGCTTAGTGTGGCCTCTATATCTTTCCACTGTTGAGAATACACTAACTTAAATCCCTCCCAGGGCTAGTAGAGTGAATTCAGGTGGGATCGTCTCCTTTTAAGATCATCTTTCATCCCTAAATTTTTACCTTGTAGAAAAAAAGAACTATTCTCAGAAATGATTTTTCAGTCAGGTTGAGCTGGTTCTCCTGCTACTGTCCCCTTGGGGGTCTATAGCGAGGTCGAAAGGGTAAAACAGAAACAGTAGGAAAAATTATAGTTTACCAAGGCAGGAACTGGAAAGCCTTACCATCCATCACCGCCGTGCCCCTCCATCTTCCCCCTCCCACCGGGCAGTGTGCTCAGTGTAGGAGCTCATTGCGGGGTGAGGGTTCTAACAACATAGCCCATTTGTTTGATGCTCCCAGAGCCTGAGGAAAGGTGGGAAAATGAGAAAATTATGAGGAAGAAGGACCCCCACCCCAGCATCTAGCTAAAGAGCTTCTGGTCAGCTGAAAAGCAAGGATTTCAGCAACTGTAAGTTTTTCTCCCTTTTCTGCTATGAGCTTATAAGTTTCTAGGAAACACACACACACACACACACACACACACACACACACACACACACAACCTTTGTGAAAAGGAAAGTATGTTCTAAATCCTTGTTTAACCGTAGTGGCTCCTGGTTTTTCTTCATCAGATAATCCCGTCCAAGGCATCTCCAGAGACAGCCTCACTTACTAAAAAGAGAGGGAAAGGTTGTGAATATGGGGGATTCTTAGCAATCCCTTGAGATTTAGCTTGAGTGCCACTATATGGCATATACAGCCATTGCTGTAACTTAATCCTAACTCTCACTGAGGAGCCCACACAAGCTGGGGTATGTTTGATTTGTTCTCTGGGCATCTCTCTTACACTCATTTTAAAACTCCCATGTTTAAAATCGCTGTTAAAATATCTTTTAATTAACCGCAGCTTATCAAGAAGCCCACAGCCATGCTCAGGTGTGTGTTATTACTTTCCTCAGTGGGTTTTTTTCATTAAAAATTTATTAACCTTTATTTGACATGTATGGGTGTCTTGCCTGCCTGCATGCTGTGTACAAAGCATGCACAGTGCCCATTAGGCCAGAAGAAGGCATCCAATTCCCTGGAACTGGAGTTATGGACAGGTGTAAGCCACCCTTTGGGTGCCGGGTGTCTAACCAGGGTCCTCTGGAACGCAGCCAGTGCTCTTAAACACAGAGCTGTCTCTCCAGTCCCTCTTCCCATTTTTTATTTTTTTTGTCTATTTATTTATTTACTCATTTTTTTTACATATCAATCCCAGTTCCCCCTCCCCACTTTCCTCCCTTTTCCTGCACCTTCCTCCTACTCCACCACCATTCACTCCTCAGAGAGGGTAAATCCTCCCCTGGGAAGTCAACTAAGTCTGTTCCATCATCTTGTTGAGGCTGGACCAAGCGCCCCACCCATCATGCCTAGTCTGAGCAAGGTATCTCTCCATAGAGAATGGGCTCCACCAACCAGCTTGTGTTTTTATTTAATTGAAAGCTTTAATCTTTCCATCTCATTGTAAATTACATCCTTTTGGCAATGTAACATGCAAAACAAAAACCCAACCATAAAATCACATATATAAAGCATAGGAAAGACATCCATGGAGGTCCCTGTGCTCTCCGTCTTCTTCTTCTCGCATGCTAAAATATGAAGTACAAACTACCTCTTATCTCTACTTAATAAGCTCACTAACCTTGCAGGATTCATGGCTCCATAGTCAAGGACCCAACCTTACCTGAGTGAGGGTCCCTAAGAGAGGAATTCTTCAAGTTGCTGGTGGCAGCGTAGAGTTTTTGTGCTACCACTGACAATCATGGTAAGCTTTTTGAAAAATTCCAACTGGAGAAGACTTGCAGGAAAGCAGACTTTTACCCTAGATGAGACGCTGAATTAAAATATGTCTTGTCTGTAAACCACCAGATGATGGGGAGCATGTTCAAAGTTTTCCTCCTGTATGCCGTTATACCTTGGAGAGGAGGATCTCAGAGTTGAGGTTGCTGATGAAGGAGTCCTAACCTTGAAATCCTGGTTCCCATCCTCGTTGACAGAATCATTTCAGTGCATTTGGTCAACCACTGCAAGTGTCTCATGCATGTAATTTTGAAATCTGCCTAGCCCCACAACAGTTCCATTGCCCACAACAGCTTTAAGGGTTCCCTTAATCTCTTAGAAACTTCGACTGAGAAGAAAGTACACCCTTGGCTTCAGCACAAAAGATAAATTCAGGTTGAGCCAACATGAAGTGGTTAGATTTTTATTAAAAATGGAAAGAGTTGTGAGCCACTTTCCACTCTTGCTGCTTGCCCAGAGAAGTCAACAGAATTGGTAAGAGATTTGGGAAATCCCTTAGGAGAGTAAGAGGGAATGAAATAATCTTGAAAAGAAAAATTTTTATATGTTAAGAAAGGGAAACATAACAATGCAGAGTGCTAGGGCTCTCTATACTACTACTTTAGAAGGCTTGAAGCTAGAATCAGACTATGAGAAGATTCATGATTTAACTGACACTAATATAATACCAATAATACTTACTATCAATATGGGAATTAATATCTTATCAATAAGAACCTTGGTGGGGTTTTTGTACTAAATATGACTAGTGGATTAAAAGGATGCAGGCCGGGGCTGGAGAGAAGGCTTATGGTTAAGAGCACTGGCTGCTCTTCCAAATGACCTGAGTTCAATACCCAGCACCCACAGAGCAGCTCATAACTGTCTGTAACTCCAGTTCCAGTGTATCTGACACCCCAACACTGGCATACAAGTAGGCAAACACCAACACACATTAAAAAAATCGATAAAAGGATGCAGGGCTTATAAAGATATACTAATGGAAAAAAAACTGCCCAGATATAGACAGAGGAATTTAGAACAGAATTTGCCACATCATTGTATTGTGAAACTGGAGAGAAACAGCCTAAGGCTATTAGAACACCAATTTTAATATATCTGTTTACTGTTCAACAACAACCACCAGATAGTATACATCCCCAAGGCTATGCAGAAATTAATTAGAAGCCTGTAGCAATATTAAAGAAATTTAAGGAAGCAGTAGTTTCGTATGGTATGCACTCACCTTTTGTATGACAGATGTTAAATTTTTGGGCAACTAAGAATATAATTACTCCACAAAACTGAAAGGATTTAATTTCAGCATTGTTGGAAGCTGGTCCTCAATTACAATGGAGAACTTGGTGCAGAGAGGAAACCAGGGCCTTGGAACAACAAGATAGGGCTAGAGGTCATGAGATTTCCCAAGACCAAATTCTTGGTGAGAGTCAGTATGCTGATTTGCAAAGTCAGTGTCCATTGGATGATAACACCCTGATTCTATGTCGTATAGCAGGTTTGAATGCTTGGACAAGATTGAGGAATCAGGAAAGAGGATTGAATCATTTGCTAAAATTATACAAGACTCAAAAGAAGCTTTCACTGATTTTTTTGTATAGATTAACATCAGCTGTACATAGAATGATCTCTGATCCAGATGTTGGCCAAATATTAATTGAATCTTTGGCTTTGGAAAATGCTAATGTAGAATGTAAAAGGATTATTAGGCCTTTAAGGACAAGATCAGCACCCAAAGAAGAATGGATCAGACATATAATTGATATTGTCCCTCATACTTCTAATGATGATACTTGGATAGGAGTATTACTTTCTAAAAATATGAAGAAAAATATAAATTTTAGGTGTTTTAATTGTGGTGGACAAGGTCATCTGAAAAAAGAGTGTAAGGAAATTGCTCCTGGAAATAATGTTTATTATAGAATTAATTCAAACAGAAGGCCGCAGTCTTTTGGAGTGTGCAGAAGATGTAGCAAAGGCTAGCATTGGACTAATGAATGTAGATCAATAAGGGATAGTCAAGAAAACCCTTTACCATTGAGAAGTACCTGCTGGGGCCTCTTGCAGGCCCCAATGTCAAATGTAGTTCAAACATTCCCTACCAACAATGGGGAAAATTCTGTACAAAATGATTAAATGATATAATGCCTCTCGTTAGAAACCATATGGCTCTGGATGCCAGAAGAGCTTTAGAAAATAAAACAAAATTTTCAGGAGAAACCATAAAACAAATATTTTGGCAAACTTCTATAAATAATCAAGTACCAAAGTTAAAAATATGAATAAACAGCATAGAACTTGAAGGTTTGGTAGACACAGGTGCAGATGTCACAATAATTGCACCAAAATCATGGCATCCAGGTTGGCCTCTTTAGGAAGCAAATGTTCAGCTTTTAGGTATTGGCAGGTTGTGTCAAGTAAAACGAAGTGCAAGGTGGGTTGAATGTATAGGGCCAAAAGAGCAGATAGGAAAATTGAAACAATATGTGGCTAACATAATGATGAATTTATGGAAACATGATTTATCACAGCAATGGAAAACACAGATTAACGTTCCCCCAATCTCAGAAACAAACTATAAAATAAGGAATGCTCATGAGAGAAATATCAAAAGATACTATCAAGAACAGGCACAGATGATTCAAGCTGTACAAGCAGGACACAAAAGCTCTTGGTATTTCTAAGGTACCAACAGCTCTGCCTTTAAAATGGTTGACTGAAAAATCTGCTTGAATGGAACAATGGCCTTTGACAACAAAAAAAATTCAGGCCTTAGAACAGCTAGTAAAGGAGCAATTAAATGCTCAACATATTGAAAAATCAACCAGTCCTTGGAATTCTCCTATATTTGTTATTTAAACGAAATCTGGAAAATGGAAGGTGGTAACAGATCAACAAGCAATAAATAAGATGATTCAACCAATGGGCTCTTTACAGTCTGGAATTCCCTTGTCTTATTTATTACCTAAGGGATGGCATATCATAGTGATTAATTTAAATGACTGCTTTTTTTTTTACTATATACCATTACAACAACAATATAGAGAAAAAATTGCCTTCATGATGTCTACTTACAATAGTTCTCAGCCTGTTAAGAGGTATCAATAAAGATTCTTCCATAAGGAATATTGAACAGCTCCACTATGTGCCAATATTTTGTATAACAGCAGTTGGAAATAATTCGTGTACAGTTTCCTCAATCTATAATTTATCATTTTATGAATGATATCTTATTACCTAATTCAAATGTAGATACTTTAGAAAAAAATGTTTGAAGAAGTAAAGAAAATTTTGCCTTTATAAATTGTTTCTGAAAAAAGTACAAAGGGGAGATTCTATTGATTACTTAGGATATAAAATAGGTTTACAAAAAATTCAACCCCAAAGGGTACAAATCAGGAGAGATCAATTGCAGATTATTAATGACTTTCAAAAATTGCCAGGAGACATTTTCTATCTGCAGTTCACTATTGGAGCAATAACTCAAGAATTGAGTAACTTGTTTCAAACCTTAGAAGGTAACAAGGACTTAAATAGTCCAAGAGAACTATCAGCTGAAGCTAAGAGAGAACTGGCTTTGGTGGAAAAGAAATTATAGGGTGTTCATTTGTATCTGGAGCTTGGTTGCATTCTGGTTTTTTATCCTCTAAGCATTCTCCTACATAGATTTTAATGCAGAGGGAAGATATTATCTTAGAGTGTATATTTTTACCACACAAGCAGAGTAAAAAATTGAAGACATATGTGAAAAACGTTTCTGAGTTGTTTCTAAAAGGAAACTTAATACTTCATCAGTTGATAGGAACAGATCCAGCAGAAACTGTAGAACCTTTTACTAATGCTGAAATTGCTTCATTATGAGCAGAAAATAAAAATTGACAAAGAGCTTGAAGTAATTTTTTAGGAAAGATAAGTAACAAATATCCAAAAAAGCAAGAGATTTCAGTTTATAAAAAAGACTATTGGGTTTTACTTCATATAGTAAAAGGTACCTCAATTTCTGGAGCCCCTACATTCTCTACTAGTGCAAATAGATCAGGAAAGGTAGGTTATAAGTCAGAAAAAATAAGCAAAGTGGCTCAAAACCCTTATGATTCAGTTCAGAAATCAGAATTCTATGCTATTCTCAAGGTATTATTAATTTTTTCAGAATCTCTTAATATAATTAGTTATTCTCAATATGCAGAAAGAATTGTCTTACATATTGAAACTGCTGAACTTATTCCTGATAAGTGAGAATTAGCTTCATTATTTATGCACTTACAGGAAATAGGAATAGGAATCAACCCATACATATACAGAGAGAGTGTCTGCCAGACCCTAATGATGAAATTGATCAGTTATTAATAGGAAATGTGCTAAAGGCCTCAGAATTTCATAAAAACACCATGACAATAGGAAGGATTTATAAAAATATTTTTCCATCACTTGTCAACAAGCCAAAGAAATTGTAAGAAAATGTCCTATTTGCTCCTTGTCTAACCAAACTCCACTACCTGCAGGGAGTGATCCAAGAGCTTACTCAAAGAAATAACATTTGGTGAATGTCTGTGTTTCATTTTTCAGGATTTGGAAAGTTCAAATATGTACAATATACCATAGATACATATTCAGGATTTCAAAGGGTGACTTCTTTGAGTTCTGAAAATGCTGATTCTGTAATTACCCATCTATGAGAAGCTATGGCCATTATAGGAATACCTGTAGAAATTAAGATTGACAATGACAGATAATGTATTAAAATGACACAGTTTTTTGCACATTATAACATAAAGCATATTAAAAGTATACCACACAAACTTACAGGACAAGCAGTTATAGAAAGATCTCATCAAACTTTAAAGGAATTCTTAATAAACAGAAGGGAGCAACAAAGACCCCCCCCCAGAGATAGGCTGCATAATGATTTAGTAACTTTACATTTTCTAAATGCTAATGAGAAAGGAATGACTGCTGCACAGAGACATTGGAAAGTAGAAAAAAAAACTACTGATTAAATCAGCCCATGTACTTTAAAGATGTGTTGACTTCAGAATGGAAACCAGGATATGTGCCACACTGGGGAAGGAGTTTTGCTTTTGTTTCAACAGGAGAAGAAAAAGCTACAGATACCATCAAAATTAGTAAAGATTCAATTCAAACGGGAGAGACCTCTTAATCAGGAGAAGTGATAGTTCATCAACTGCAACTGAGGTGGTGATTTAACATGTCAAAAGGAAAAACAACAAATCAGGGTAGGGGCAGGGTTTTGCTTTTGTCTTTACAGGTAAATAAAAATATCCATCTTGAAGATGTCAAGGACCTTTGGATAGATAGACATCTAAAAAAGAAGGAAGAACTATCAAGAAAAAAATTACCAAGAAAAAAAACAGTCTGTCATGATGGTATAATTATTTTCTATAGGGTAAAAATCTCTTTACCTCTTGAAATATTTGTTGTTCCAACTCTATTATAAACCAAAGCTGGCTTTGGGGTGGAGTGAGGCTCTCTTCTTCTCTATATACAAGCATGTTGCTAAAAGAAAATTCAGAGACTCTTTCTCATATCAGAAGAGCCACCTAGTATGGAAGAAAAGGAAACCAAAATCTAGAGACTATTGCTTTCACAAATTTCTTTCCCTTCAAATTTATTTTGACTCATTGAAACTTTTCTTTAGGTATATTGCCATCTTAGAATTTAAACTTTCCATTTTTATGTTAATAATGTTTAAGTTTTCCACAACGAACAATAAATTTTTCTAACATCAATCTCTGAAGTCTTCAAAAAGATGATGTGGCCCAGCATCAATGATTCTGCCTGAAGTGTGTGCCCGCCCAGCAGGCAGACACCCCGGGAAGAAAGTACAGGCGCCCTCCAATCCCCTAAACTTTCTGGCCATTCAGTGGGGCTTCTCCCTGGCTACTGGCTTTTCTACTTATCCCACCACAGCTTGCCCCCAAGCACCCCTTTCCATCTGTAGGGTCCTAGGATCCCTCAACTCAGCCTGCCTCAGGGCTGAGGGTCTGGGGACACAGTGGTGAGTGTAAGGCTGCAGGGGTTTCTTTGTTCCACAGAGCCTGCATCTACCATGCCCACCCTTTTTTCTGCGAGGTCCTTGGCCAGCAAGTGGCCCTGATCCAGTACCAGTTGATCCATCCAGAGGGGGTCCTTAGATCCACCACCACAGCCTGCTTCAGGGAGGAGGGGATCTGAGAGCCAACTCCAGTGCTGAGGAGACCTAAGAGAGGGCAGAACAAGAAAAAATCCCCAAGTACACAGTTAGCCATAGCAAAAATTGGACCAAGCCACCGAGACTCTCCTGACCACATTTGAAGGAAGAGATGGGCAGGCGCCAATGCAAGAATTCCTCTAACAACCTGAAAAGCAACATGATGACACCAGAATTCAGCGAATATGCAACAGGAAGACTTGAACAACCTAATCCAGAGGAAGTAGAAGAAATTGACTTTAAACGTAACATTATGAAAGTGATAGAGACCATGTGAAGATGGATGTGAAAAAGTCCTTTAAAGAAATGGATGAGAAGACTAATAAAAAGTTAGAAGAAATGAATAAATCCCTCAAAGATACCCTAGAAAACCAAGAAAAAGCAATCAAACAGGTAAGGGAAACAGTTCAAGACTTGAAAACTGAAATGGAGGCAATGAAGAAAACACAAACCGAGGGAAGGCTGGATATAGAAAATCAGGGTAAATGAACAGGAACTACAGAGACAAGTATAACCAACAGAATACAAGAGATAGAAGAAAGAATCTCAGACACTGAAGATACTATATAGAAAATAAACTCATTGATCAAGAAAACAGTAAATCCAACAAATTCTTAACACAAAACATCCAGGAAATCTGGGACACCAGATTGAAAAGACCAAACCTAAGAATAATAGGGGTAGAAGAAGGAGAAGAATTACAGCTCAGAGGCCCAGAAAATATATTCAACAAAATTATAGAAGAAAACTTTCCCAACCTAAAGAAGGATGTTCCTATGAAGGTACAAGAAGCATACAGAACACCAAATAGACTGGATCAAAAAAAAAAAAAACCTCACCATATAATAATCAAAACACAAAACATACAGAATAAAGAAAGAATATTAAGAGCTGCAAAGGACAAGTAACATATAAAGGTAAACCTATCAGAATTACACCTGACTTCTCTATGGAAACCATGAAAGCCAGAAGGTCTTTGATAGATGTGCTGCAGACACTAAGAGACCATGGATGCAAGCCCAGACTACTATACCCAGCAAAGCTTTCTTTCACCATTGATGGAGAAAACAAGATATTCCAGGATAAAAACAAATTTAAGCATTAGATCAGGTACACTGTCTCAGTGATCTAATGGGAGCTCACCAAATCCAGCTGGACTGGGACTGAATGAGCATGTGATCAAACCGGACTCTTTGATTGTGGCTGACAATGGGGCTGACTGAGAAGCCATTGATAAAGGCACTGGGACTTGTTTCTACTGCATGTACTGGCTTTTTGGGACCCTAGTCTATTTGGATGCACAGCTTCCTAGGCCTGAATGTAAGGGGGAGGGCCTTGGACTTCCCACAGGGCAGGGTACCCTGCCCTCTCTTAAGGCTGGAGGGAGAGGGAGGAAGATGAGTGGGAGAGGGAATGGGAGGGGAATGGGAGGAGGACGGAAGTGGAAATTTTTGAATGGAAAAATATAAATAAAAAAAATAAATAAATAAAATGATTCTGCCTGGATCACAATAATGCCATTGACGTTTCAGTTTTTTCAGGGTATCATTGCCCCCAGATAACAGGAAGTAAGTTTGGGGAAATGCCCACATTCCTAAGATGTGCAAAGAATTCCATTTGGTCATTTGGTGGGTTATGGATGCTTGTCATTATTAATGGTGGGTGTTTATTAATTGCTCCTGGTATTGGCAAGGGGGAAATTTATGCACATGATATTACATTCAGGGATATCTTTGAAAAAGAAAAGAAAGAGTTGGGATATAGGAATGATAAGATGGAAGGGTAGGTTGTTGAATCTATTTTATATAATAGGGTAGATTATTGAATCTGTTAGAAACTAAGGAACAACTATTGATTTAAAATATTTTTTATTTGTAAGGATTAATACAAATTTAAAGTTATTTTTGTTACAATACACTATATGTATATATTTCTACTTTTCTTTAAAGGGTTTTTGAATATTGATATAAATTTAAAGTTATTATTGTTATACTGTATATATGTTTCTAGTTTTGTCTAAAGGGGTTTTGTATATTGATACAAATTTAACGTTGTTTTTGTTACCATATATTATTTATGTATTTCTATTCTGTTTAAGGTATTATACTTATGTAGCTCACTTAAAAGTATAAGGTAAAGTTCTAGTTTTTAAAAGCTGTTTTTATAAACTATGTAGGATAATCAAGAAACATAGGTCAGTAGTCATTTATAACAAACAAATTTGTAGATATGTTTTCTAGGTTAAATAGATATATTATAGATAGAGGGTCTTCAAATACTTCAAAGACCTATAGAATATGGCATTTAGGATGTTTTGTTAAAGTTTTTTTTTATGACAATAAGACACATTTACTTCTGGCAATACCAACCTACTTCAGAGAACATGATGGGCATTGAAGAAACTTCTTATGGAGTTTCTTTCATTGTGACAAAGAAATTGTTTTTGCCTTTTACTGATGACAATGTGCTGTGTAAACTGAACATGCAGGACACATGGGAAAAAAACTGATGAATTTTGCCAAAAACAAGGCAAGGAAGTCTTTCAAAATTCCCGCTGTACAAAAGAGTCTGTCAGATAGTCTACAGTTCACAGAGAAAAGTGACTAATGAACTTTGGCAATACAAGGCAAGACAGTCCTTCAAATTTCCTGCTTCACTGAGAAGTCTGCTTGATAATCTAGGTCTGTAGGTTGAAAATGGATGCCCCAAGGTTTCAGAAAGACCTTTGGGTGACTGTCTAGGCAGTCAGATGTCTCTGTCATTTCTAGACTTTTGGAAGTTGTTTCCAATGCACTTTTTGTTTACTCAAATAATATTATCCTTCTGGGGTCTTTGATGGAGTTAAAGACTAGATAGATACAGTTGCGGTTTTCCTTAGTTATGATAGAGAGTAAAATAGGTATCAGACTTTAGATTCAATAAGATAGGATAGATAATAGAGTATTTTCTTTTAATTTGCCAGACACAAATGAACTGGAATTTATTACATTGTGACTGCAATTTTTACTTATTGTGTAACAGTCTTATTATGTTAGTTAAATCCTTTAATTTTTTTGTTTAGATGAAAAGGGGTAAATGTTGTAGAATATTATTTTAAGGTGGATTACATTTGTTTATGCTGTGGGACATTTGTTTAATGATGTAAAGATGTGTTTGATGAAATAAAATTCACCTGTGGTCAGGAGGCTGAGACAGCAACTAGTTGACAGGAAGTGAGGAGGGGCCAGGTGGAGGCGGGTTTTTAAGGAGGGGCCAGGAGCAGCACTAGGGTCTTTGGAGAGATGAGAGAAGAGGGGAGCTACTTGCTATTCAGCCTCTCTGGGGAGCAGGATTCCACCTCAACCCTTGAATCTTGAGTTCTTTAGAGGGACAGAGATTTAGTTAAGTTCCCTTCTTAGCTTTGAAAGA
Source organism: Ondatra zibethicus (assembly GCA_004026605.1). Classification (NCBI taxonomy): domain Eukaryota; kingdom Metazoa; phylum Chordata; class Mammalia; order Rodentia; family Cricetidae; genus Ondatra; species Ondatra zibethicus. Next base: position 25,197 of record PVIU01001344.1, on the reverse strand, counting down.
ATTGGTGCCCAAGGGAACAGAATTTCCTAGCCCCTGCTGATAGTGGTGGAGTTGCAGTTGCTGATTCGGACAGCCGTGGATTAAAAGGCAGAAACAATTTAAAAAAAAAAGAGGACAACAGATTTATTGTTCCTATGTTACAGAATTATTTGACAAACGAAATTGCAAGGTGGTTTTATGAGGTGCATTGTTAAGATACAGGGATGAGAGGGAAGTGCTGAGTGCTAACAGTTAACAGCTACCTTCTAAATACTCCTGTAGAACTTTGCTTGCTTCCCTTCTGACCCCAGCGACTCGTTGGTAGTTAGGTAAAGTCTGAGAGCCTAAGGGATGCAGCTGTAGAAACAGCACCTCTCATTCAGCATGGGAGGTGCGATTCATACTCCAAATAGCCGCCAGCAACGCTGCACATGCGGGTCTGAATCTTGCAACCATAACACTGTTAGCCTGTTACACCATTGTTTCTTCTGGTCCCAAGGTCCTAAACACGCGCCACAACTCAGCAGAAGGTGAGCTTGCTGCAATTAGTTTCTCGAAGTCTTACGAGACTTAGCGCCATCTGTTCCACCGCCCTTGGTGACTGATCCCTAGACGTGACTTGGCCAGGAGCGAGAGCGGCTCCCCTTACCGAAGGAGTTCAGGTCCCCGGCTCTCAGTAACCCCGCCAGCTTTCCGGGCTGGCACGGTCACCAACCCCGGCCTGCAGCCAAGCCCACAGTGGATGGGAAAATGACGCGAAGCTCATGGGGGCGCGCGACTGTGAAGCAGGGAGCAGGAGTGCCCCGAGAGCCAGGATCACAGGATAGGCTTAAGATCGGTCACGGTCAGGGGTGGCCACCTGCCTCTGGGGCGCTAGGACCTCGCACTAGAGCAAGGCTGCGTAAACCAGCCCCAGGCCTGGCAGCTCAACACCTCTCCGCCCCGGGGAGGGATCGAGGGAGGGCAGACGGCGGGACCCGCCCCCGGCCCTAGCTCCAGCTTGGTCCCCAAGCCGCGCGCGGCCACGGCCGCTGCTAGGGGGAGGCGAGAAGCTCCTCCCTGGGAGCAGAGAAACCAGTTTGTCCGGTCCGACAGAGCGGAGGGAAAAGGGCGGCCGCCGAGGAAGGGCGCACTGACGCGGGGCGGGGGAAGGCGGGGAGCCCTTGGCGAGCCACGAGAGCCGGAGGAGTCGCGGCCAACTGGACAGGCTTCCCGGGGCCCCCTGCCAGCCCCTGTGTGCCATGCAGCGCTAGGGCAGCCGCAGCGCTGGGGCCGGGCAGGAGGCGGCCAGGTGCGCACAAGCCTTGGAGCGGCGCGCACCCCGCGGATGCCCCAGCTGGGGCCCAGTGAGCACTAGGTAAGAGGGGCGAAGCGCCGGTGTTCTCCGACCTCTGGGATCCAATCAGCCCGGCAGGGTCCCCTGGCTCCTTCGGTGATTCACGGGTTAGTGGATTCCACGCATCTGCGATGCGGTGGCAGCAGCTGTCCGAGCCCCTAGGCTCCCGAGCCCGGACAAGTGGTATTTGAGGGGGCTGGGGTGGTGGTACCGGAAGTTTCAGCCCCCGCCGCGGTCCACGGTTGGCAAAGGACAAGCTGAGCGACATTCCCAGTTCTTTAGGGTTTTCACCTGTTCCGGGGAGGAATCTCCCGGGAGCTGTTTGGGTATTTTGTTATATTTTTCATTGGTTTGCTACACACATGTCGGGAGTTAAGATCCCAGAGTTAAGCCAAGAAAGGATTGGGGATCTTTGAAAAGTGTCGCTGTCTGTCATGAGAGGACCACCGCCCTTCTGGGAATCTTCCACTGATCGACTTTGGGGCAAAGGCGATCCAGTGCGCCCGAAAATGACCTTAGGGAGGAGTGTTTCTGGCCGCGGCGCACCTGCTGGGAAGGATGAAGGGGGTGAGACCCATTGCCTCCCAAGCTCCTTCAGTGCGCATCAGTGAAGGAGTAATAGAGAAAACAGTTTTCCGGGTGACTGTGGGGTCGTGCCCACTAACTCCGCCGGCTGGCTGTCCTTAATCCCCGGGTTGATGCCTAGAGCTGTCACTTCTCGGCGCCTGTTGAAGGAAAACGCGTCAGGAGGCGGGAGATGAGGCATGGAACAGAGCCAGGGCTTTAAATCATTTCTTGGCTAACTTTCTCAGCCCGAAGTGAAAGAAATGTCAGGCCAGCTCCTCCAAGAGAGTTGTAGACGTGTGCGTCTCTGCCCCCGAGAGGCTTTGAATGTAGATCTCTAGACCGCTGTGGGAAAGAGCACTAGCGGGGAGGAATTGGCACAAGGAAGCAAAAGGCTCTATATGAGACCCAGCAAGCTCCTTGCCCCCCTTGACCTGCCCTCAGTGCTTTAGGCGTTGTTCTAGCTCTTCTTTGGTGGTTATTAGCTCTGTGTAGTACCCCATGCTCCGCGAATTGCCCACTCTGTTAGAGCGAAGGAAATATTTTTAAAAGATGTATTGCTTTAGAAATTCTTCCCCTTAGCCCCTAGAACATTAAAGTAATAACACCAGTACGCGAAGTACGCGAAGACACAGGTACTCCTTGGCCACTGGGGAAGGCTAACTGCCTCGAGGAAGAAAAGCTATAAAGGATGTATATATTTACTATCTGTGGATATTAAATAGAGGTCCATTTCAAAAGAGGAAAACCAAACGATACAAGAGGTCAAAGCTCTGGTTTTCATCGTCTAAGCAGTACCCTTGTGTTAGGTTAAAGTGCCGTTCATTCCTATTAAACCCTATTACAAATGCATAGACTGTGTGAAGGATGATGAGTGGTTATTAGCTGATTAATTTCTGGAGAGCAGTCACACCTGCCTCCAATTACTCCTCTGAAGCTGCTAATGGTTTTCTTTACATAGAGATTTCCTTGTTCTTTTCAGTGAGAATCCATAACCGCTGTGTTCGTTTAAGGACCTTCTAAGGACCGCACTTGGATAATTTTCACTGGTTCTTTGTGTTGGGCACCAAAGAGAGGCCAAAGGACCTGTGTGGCTTACTTGATACCAACCAACACATCCAACACGCGTGTCAGCTCCGCCGTTGGCCACCTTCAAACTCTTGTTATTTATTTTAAGGGCAGTTCACACCCAAGTATACTTGTTATCTCTTCCTAGTTGGGGACTTCAGGGGATTTTCTTTTTCTGTTTAAGATGGTGATTTAAAACAGTGATTTCCGGGAGCAAATGGTTTAGTAAAAACAAGTCTTACTGGGAAGTAAACCAAGTTCAGGGCCAGCTCCACGGTCAGCCTCACTTCAGGTGTTGGGATCTTGGAGCTGAGGGAATGCATCACCCGGGCTGCTGAGTGCTTCCTCTGTCCTACCCCATTCCCACTCCCCCCACCCCTTTAAAGCAAGAAGTAGTAGGAAAGATGTGGTTTTAGAGTCCAGCGGCACGCATCTCACCAATCACAATGCCAGTTTGCTCTTCTGTTAAGGGTGAAAAAGATTAACATTATTTGGGGTGGGGAGGGTTGGCGAGAGGAAGGGGATGTGTCTGTCCTTTACAAATGGTAGATGTTTGAATGCTGCTTTATTTTCTTTCTTGGAAGAATGTTGTTTTTATTTTTCATTATCTGTCTTGATTACCATGACTATCTCCAGACAGGGTCTCCTTGTTGACCTCAGGCTTACTAAGGAGCTGCCAGTGACCTTGAATTCCTGATGCTTGGCTTCCCTGGTGCTGAGACCTGCGACCACACCTGGCTTATTTTATTATGTAAATCCTAATTTTTGCTGCCCTGGGTATAAGCTAGCCACAGAGTTACCATTGAACTTTCCTCCCAGCTTTTGACATGGCTCTAAAAAGCCAGCCTGAGTATTTGGTACTTATACCTTATTACTACTTGATACTGGAGTCTGAGTATGTTAACAGGCACATTGGTCTGTTAACATTTTATTATGTTACTACTAAATCCTGTGTTAGTTTTTCAGAAGCCATATTCGTGGTTCACAGGCGATCTTTAAAACTCTAAAGAGCTTTGAATTCTACTGTTGGCTTTGCTCTTTCATTTTAGTTTGTAAAAGAAACCTTTGAACCTTTGGATACAGAGGAACTGACTCTTTAGGGGCAAGTACAAATTTTGCTGGGTCCATTCCTGATCTGGGCTCCTACCAGGAGGGCCTTTAAGGTTTAAGAACTTACTTTTAGTATTTGCCTCTATGTCTGCTTCTAGATTTATCTCCCAGAGAAATTTTTCTTTGCAGGGGGCAGGGTATCTTTGGGTATCCTGTGAGTTTTTTTGTAATTTTTATGTCATTCTATTAGATCCAGCATTTGTTGATAGCTTTTTTTTTTTTTTTTAGTGTAACAATTAACTTGCGTCCAAAGAGGTTGAATTAACTCACACACACAGCTCATCTTTTTCATCCTCCTGCTTGGATTATTCCTGAATCCCATCCCAGTGCCCATGTAAAAGCAATGCCAAATCTAAGAGTTTCTGTAGCTCTCCATGTCAATAAGGACCTAGTTTCATGGAGGATGGCTATAGAAAAAAATGCATATGTGAATATACGTGGTTGTGGCATACTGTGTATATATATGACTGTGGCATACACACCTTCTTTCTCACTTTTATTCTTATAAAGCAGGTGACTTATCAGTTCACACTTAGGCACAGAGTAGGAAGCTTCCTGATACTTCGGAGCGAATTGCCCCTTTTAAATAAATTATCATCCAATCTGCCACAGTGAGGCCTATTTTGATAACTGGTCCCAGTGAACAGAGTCCAGAAGCAGTGGCAAAGCAGAGATGCTGGCTTCTACCTCCTCTGCCCCAGGTTGGTGCCTACACCCTGCTCCATTGTTCTCCAGCTGTATAACCTAGGGAGCTGACAGCCGCCTGGCCTCTTCACCTGGAAATGGTGTGATGTAATGAGTTTTCCTTGGGAAAGGAGGGTACGCAGAGCTTAATAAAGGGTGGGCATTGGTGCGGCTGTGTTGGTACTGGTGCTCCGTGTGCAGTACCTTTCCCCTGGGCTGGGGGGAACACGGGATTCATCTTATATGTTAGCATTTGTTTAGCAAACACAGGTGCTCATTTGCACCTGGACATGGAAAGAAAGTTTCTAAGCTTCAAATCCTTGTCATTGTTCTGGAGTGCTTCAGTGACTAGGGAGCTAATTTGACCTCTAACCTTTCAGGAGGATGAGTTCAATCTGTCACAGCCCCAGGGACTCAGGATGACCTCAACTGGGTGCTACCCACCTCCTGCCCAACAGAGGCTCTTGGGACACTCAGAACACTACAGTGCCATCTTTACCCCTTGTGTTTCTGCTTGTCATTCATCTCCTTCCTCCTCTTTCCTCCCAGGTTCGTACTGAGTAGTTTGTGGAGCCTGGGTATGTGTTGCCAGTGAAACTGGAAGCAACCTCATTTGTTCATTCCTTTCAATTAGGCCAATAATTTACCTCCCAGTTTTAGGGAAGGTTGTCAGGTTTATTAAGAGTCTGAGTTGGTTTCCTTCTTTGATAAGATTTTTGTTTAGGAGCTGGAGAGATGGATTGACAGCTAAGAGCACTTGCTGTACTTGCAGAGGACCCAAGTGTGGTTGACAGCATGGGCTTGGTGGTTTACAACCCTCTGTAACCTCACTCAGGTGGTCCAATGCTCTCTTCTGGTCGCCAAGGGTACTGCATGCACACAGTGCAAAAACAGGCAAACGTACACATACACAAATAAGAATAATAAGTTCTAGGACAGCTGGCTCTGCACAGCGAAGCCCTGTCTCAAAAAACCAAATTAAAAACAAACAAACAAATAAATCAAAAAATCCAAAAAAGAGTTGATCAGGTTCTCTCTCCTGCTCTGAATCACATGGGGTGATCTTAGGTTTGAGGTCTGGATGGCTGAGTTGGGGATTCTTCCATCTCCGTGGGCATGGTTTATCATTAGTCTCCAAGTCTAGCCTTTCAGGTGTGAGAGATGGGGTTGGCCATGATAGCAGAGGTGTCATGCTGGGCAAAGGACTGGACTCCTTGGGGATGATTGCACTAAATACCTTTCAGGAGTGAAGACTGTTTGCTCTCTACTAACATGGTTGAGAAGTTAGCTTCTACTGTGTGTGTGTGTGTGTGGAGCCTGACCTTTGCCTGGTAGCCTGGCTCTCTATTTACACGACTGTTGTTTTATGGCTTTGTTTCTTTGCTGAGTGGCTTTTGTTCCACCAGAGTTGAGGTTTGTTTGATTTAGGGTAGGCCGCGTTTGAAATCAGTTTTCTAATCTTCACCCAAACTGAGTTGAGCTAGAAAATCCCAAACAGATTCTTTGACACCAAATATTGTTCTCACATGCTGCCTGGTAGTCTATCTTGCTCACAGGACACATGCACATGAGTTGAATACATGACTTATTTTATAAAATGTGGTGTCATGTACACATATTCTTACTTTGCCCACTTGGGACACAGTGAGCTAAGGTCTCTGTGCTCCATGAGAAAGTGGATATTAAGCCTGTCCACGTGACTTGGCACAGGGAAGTGAGATGGCATGAGTGTTCTTGACTTCCAGTTGGGAAACACTGGTCTTGTCTTTGAATTGAGTGCATGAGTCTTCTAAGGCTTGAACTAGCAGCTGACAACAAACTTCTAGAACTTGGGACTCTACATAGACATTATATGTGTGGCGGGGAAGTGGGGCAGGCTGTGGAGATGTGATTAAGTGAAATCCTCCCCTGCTTTGGGTAGCAGGATGACTCTGGGATAAGAGTGATCTTTATAGTGCAAAATCTGATTCCATGGACAATTTAGCAAATGGTTAAACGTACAAAACATCAAATCTGGCCATGTTAGTCACATTCAGAGTATAGTTCAGTGGCACTAAATACATCTTTTTATTGTGTAACAAGCATCATAAAGTTGTTCAGTGGCTCACACAGCTCTTTCCATGTCTCCCTATCCCCGAGCCCCTTTCTCTATTTCTCTTTCTGTCACCATGAACCCTACTACTCTATGGCATCTGATGTTGAACATAATCATACTTATTCTTTTGTCCCTGGCTTATTTTTCCCAGCATGGTGGCTCCAGGGTTCAGCCTTGGCATGGCATGTGTCCGAATTTTCTTCTCCTATAAGGGGGAATAGTATCCCATTATCCATCTCTATATTTTGTTTACCCAACTAGTCACTTGACAAAGCCATTGTATTTGGCTTGTCTCCTCCTCTAGCTTGTGAATAATGTTGCTGGGGACTGGTTAGTTTATGTTCTTATTTGTTCATGTGGGGTGTGGCGTACTTGCTTGGTAAGACTTTTTCTCCATAAGTAAGGCTGAGGACATGTAGTATCTAGTGTCGTGCTTACCACCAGGAAAGTCCTGGGTGCCAGAAGTAATATCAAAGATGCATGATAGCAGCCATCTCCCTGAAACCTTCCGCTGCTCTTTCTCAGTGAAGGTCATTTGCTATTGTCACCCAGTTGGCCTGCTGTGGAGATGTGGTTGATTGTACTCTATGCTATCTATCCTGGGTGTCCAAGCTCAGGATCTGTGGCCCCATGACAATGTCATCTCTACAGACCACAAATGCCTTTTGGAGATAACATTTAGATGGAGAAAAGAATCCTAGCTTGCTTCACCAATTGAAACAAATTTTTTAAAAATCACTCAATTTTTAAAAACATCTTTTAATTGAATCTTTAAGTGTCAGATTGTTTTCTACCTTTGGGTAGAATGGGAAGCCTTTAATAAAAGTTGTAAGGCAAAGGATCATTTATGTAGTGAAGCATGACAGGGTCACCAAACTGTTGTGTCTCCTTAAGAAGATGTTCAGATGGATCATGGTCTAGAATACCCATTATCCTAGCACTAGAGAAGCTGAGGGAGGAGGAGAATCACAAGTTTAAGGCCAACCTGAACTGTATAGCAAGAATCTTTCTTTAAAAAGGGAGGGTGGGGGTCGGTATTGCATATGTTGTTCAGTGGTAGAATACTTGCCTAGCACACACAAGACTCTGGTGGTGGCTCATGCCTTTAATCCCAGCACTCAGGAGGCAGAGGTAGGCGGATCTCTGTGAGTTCGAAGCCAGCCTTGTCTACAAAGCTTGCTCCAGGACAGCTAGGGCTGTTACACAGAGAAAGCCTGTCTCTGAAAACAAACCAAACCAAATAACAACAAAGAAAAAAGACCCTGGGTTCAATCCTTAGCATAAGGGTGGGAGTGAGAATGGAGAGTGGATTTATCTGTGTGCCATTGTGTGCCTGTAATCCTAGTACTCGAAGGTGGAGGCGAGAAGATCAAGTTCAAGGCCAGCTTCAGCTACCTATCCTAGGCTACATGGGAGCCTGTCTCAAGAAAACCAAACAAATGACCTCTCAGAAAGAGGGAAATGTGAACACTGTAGAAGGCGATGGGACTATCCAACCACCACTTTACAGTGAGCTATGTGCATCTAATACATCTTGGACCTTTAAGATCATTGAGACCAAGCCTATTTAAGACAGGACAAGTTTGGCTAAGCTTTAGGGATGAATTAGTCCCATTTCTTGAGTTTTGGCTTCAGTGGCGGAAGTTTTGCGATTGGAGCTTTCTGTCTCCTGTGTCATCTCCCAGAGAAGCCTCTTGGACACCAAAGTTTAGAGCACATATTGTGGCCTCACTGAATCAGTGGGTGAGTCCAACACCCCCACAGGTCTGTGTGTCAAGCCTAGGCATGTGTCAGTGAATTAGCAGAGAAATATGTCCTTTAGGAACTCGAATTCAAGAGGCGACAGACAGTAGTTACCAAGTATACATAATAAGTAGGGTAGTTATATATTGCACACCAAGATAGTGCTTTGCGATAGCAAGAGAATGGGCAGTCAAGGGCACAAGTTTCCACGGAAGTGAAGTGTCCTTCCTGAGAAGGTGACCCATGAGCAAAGACTTGAGTACAGAGGGGAGAGGAGGACCTATGGAGTGTCTGAAGCAGGAGGCAGGGGACATAGAGTGCAGGGCAGAGGCTTAAAGTGTGAGTACCTGACTGCTCTGTAGGAGTGAAGGAGTCGGGGGGGGGGGAGAGAGAGAGAGAGAGGAGCCAGATGGAGCTATGTCTGCCTGTAACTCCTCGCTCACCTATATGCCTGCATTTGACTGAGGCAAGTAGATAGGACTTTGAAAGTCGTCTGCACTATAAGCAGGCGTCTATCAAAATGAACAAAAATGAGCAAACAAACTAGAAATGTGGAGGTAAGCGTAGAGGGAGGGCTAGAGGAAGACCTTGCAGGGCCTCCCAGGCTTTACAAGGACTTTGGCTCTGACTTGTATGAGACAGGGGATCAGTGCAGGATGTCACTCATGGAAGGGGTGGGATCTGACCTGGGTCACTGTGGTTGCTGGTTATAGACCAGTCCAGGGTGAGAAGTCCTAAGCCGAGAGATCAGGCAGGAGGCTATGTTGGCAAGGTGTGATAGAAGCCATAATGATTAGATGTCACAGAGAGAGGGGGGGGGATTAATGAGGTGTAGATATATGGATGTAGATATAAGTTTTAACTTGAAAAATTGAAACTCAATAGGATAGGATTTCTAGACAAATGTGTGTGTGTGTGTGTGTGTGTGTGCGTGCGTGTATGTGCATGCATGTGTGTATGTGTGTGTGTTTAGGTAGGCAGGTGTGTAGAGAAAGAGGAAGGGCGAAGGTAGCTTCCTTGACTGAGCCCTGAGCTGCAGAAGGAAGTATGAGTTTCTAAGTACTGCATGCTCAATGAGCTGTGCCGAGCTGGCTGCTTAGACACTCCTCAGAAGTACGCACATCTGCTCTTGTTCAGAGAACCTGAGCTCTGTTTGCCGCCACTGTACGGTCGGTCCCAGTTTGGCAGGAGAGGGGATGGAGCACATGAGCACAGGCAAGCAGTTGATCCACGACACTTGAGCAAAGAACACCAGGGCTACAAGAGGAGCCATTCCTTCTAGCAACCCGCCCCATACTCCAAGCTCTGCGTCGGCTCATGAATCAAACAAGTGTGGTGTTCCTTGCTGTGGAACTCACAGGGCTGCTAGGACTGGGAGAGAAGAGTAAATATAAACAAAATACTAAAGTACACTCCTGTAACCCCAGCACTCTAGAGGCAGAGGCAGGAGAATTGCCCCAAGTTTGAGGTTAGTCTGGATCTCAAAGTGGACACCCTATTTCAAAGCAAATTTTTGAACTAAGAGAGTATGAAACAAACTGATATTGGGTTTATAATCTGCAGTAACAATAGTCTTTGCTTCAGGAGAAGGGAATTCAGTGTAGAAAGAAGAACCATTCAGATGAGAACTATTTTTGGACATGTCCAGGGACCCAGCTTTGGCTAACCCTCATCTCTGTCCATAAAGCAGAACTTGCCAATTTTTGCTTCTCTTTGCACATTTTGCTCAAAAATTAGATGTATATTTCACAAGTATGAGTCTAGTGTCCAAGGCTGATGGCAGTGTCAAGGATCACCAAAATGACAAGGATCGCCACAATGTCAAGGAGTTCTGGTTGCATGGACTTTCTTGGTGTCTCTTTTGAGTGCTCAAACCTGGCTTGATGTTTCCCAAAGATGTATCTCCAGCCTCAGCTTGTGGCTCCATCAAAGTGTGACCTTGGCCATGTTCTTGTGGCCTAGGAGAGCAAACGAAAAAGACCCAAAGTTAGATTCTCCATCTTTTACACCCATTTCTCTGCCTAAGTAACACTGTTGTGAGCCATTTGAGTCAGAAGAAACATCTTTTAGGTCCTCAAATCCAACCTGTCACCAAGACCAAGAGTCTATTTAAAAGGGACAGCTCCTACCCTCCACTTCTCACCCCACCTTGCTTTCCTGGTCCAAGCCTCCAGGAGCTCTGTCCCTGTGGTAGGTAGCATCCTAGCTGGCCTCTCTGCTTCCAGTCTTGTATTCATCCCTGCCCATTCTCAGCGTTGAGTTCTGACTTAGCAATTGAAGACAGAAATCAAGCCTTGTACCTCTACTTAAAAATCTACCAGATGGCTCCTATCGGGATCTTTATAACTTGGCTCTATCCATGTTTCCCAGACCTATGTCCTTTTATCCCAATTCTATGCTCACTTCTCATAGATCCCAGAACATAGCACTAAGTTCCTACCCAGCGGGGTCTTGTCACATGTTCTGGTTGACTGGAACATTCTTTACCCTGACTGTTGCCTTCTCCTCCTTCAAGGACAGCCTCGTCCAGAAGACCCTCTTGGGCCTGTTCTCTGTCTCTTTTGTAAATTGTGGCAAGTCACAGAACATATAACTGGTTGTGGTACGTGCTTAAGATACGAGCACTCTAGAGGCTGAGGCAGGAGGATTACTGTGAGTTTGAGATCGGCCTGACCGTATTTAATAAGTACCAGCTTAGCTAGGGTTACATAGTGAGACCCTGTCTCAATGAAACAAAACAAAAGCCCCCAACCAAACAGCACTGGCAAAACTCCATAAAACTTATGCAAGTTAAGACTTCGAGTGAATAATTTAAAGAAATTAGGCTCCTCACATTGACACACGTTATAGCCACATCTTTCCTGCTACTCACCTGCTCAAGGAGAAGGAAGGGATTTTAACAAATGTGTTCTTGCTGTATCTGGATGTGATCTCCGAGTCCTCCTCATCCAAGACCTTCAGGCCAGTGATTGTGGCTTAACTGACATAAGGCAGCAAAATATTTGCTTATTAAAATGTCTCTAGTAGCACAGCGGCTAGTGTAGTGCTCCTGCAGAGGACCCTGAGTTCAGTTTTTAGCACCTACATTAATTGGTCCAGAACAGCCTGTAACTCCAGTCACCGTGCTTTGCAAAGCCACAACTTGGCAACATCTTCCTTTCTTTCTCTCTTTCCTAAAGTTAGCTCCTACTTTGGAAAATTGGATTCTTTGGACATCTTGGTCTGGGTTATAGATCGCTTTACAAATATTATTTGGAAATCCTTAGATCATTCTGTAATTATGAACTATGAAACATTTAGAAGCAGAGGCGAAACTGGAATATTCTTTACCTTGACTGTTGCCTTCTCCTCCCCACACCGTTGAGTGTCTTACTGTCAGAAGACAAGGGACAAAGAGTTTGAAGCTCATACAGTTACCTTAAGGCCAGTCTAACTCTAATGGGATGGGGCAAAGTGAAGCTCTGTGCTTGATCTGATTTGAGTCAATCAATTTCATATGCTTGTTCATAAGAACATTGGAGTAATTTGTATAACTTATCATTGTTTTGTTGTGAATTTGTTTTAGATTGAAGTTTATCAAGGATTTTTGGCATCACATCCCCAACCTAATCTGAGTCAGTTTGCCCTCAAGGAATACTTCAGGACATCACAACTCAGGGAATGTGACTAGACTGTATTGGTAGAGACCAGAGATCCTGAAAAACATCCTATAGTGTGTGGACTCCTCCTGCCACACCCCTGACACTGAAGTATCCTATTCAAAATGGCAGTGGTGTTGGGTTGAGAATTCTTTCTTATTCTGACCCACAAATAGGAATTCTCCTATAGTTTTGGGGTCCCTAGGGTGCAGTTCCAAATACCTCTTGCACCTGTCTCTGACCCCTTTGAATCTGTCAAGGGGCAACTTAAGGAGGAAGGGGGGATTTTGTTCATAATTTTTCATCTTTCCAGGGAGGCATGGTACAGTACTGTGTGGTAGCTATAACATTGTATCTCTAGCCAGGAAGCAGAGAGAGATAGAGAGATGCTGGTACTCACTTGCTTTTGTACTTGAACCCCCACCCATGAAATGGTATATCCTGTATCCAGGGCAGATCTTCCTTTCTCAGTGAAATCTTCTGGAAACACCAGAACATTCATGCCCAGGGGTGCGTTTCCATGGTCCTTCTAAACCTCATCAAGGTGATACTGATGATAAACTACCACACCCCCTGACATTCCAAGCCTAAGCTATGGAGAATTGAACTCTGACAGTTGTTGGAAGATAATGACTCTTTAGCTGATGCTTAAGCCAGAAACCTGGGCTTGGTCTTGAATTGTTCTAAACTATCCCTAATTCCCTTTGCAGCCCAATGTCCTCGGCACCTTCTCTGTCCAAATGGTCTTGATGCTAGTCGATTTCCACTTTGCCCACTGTCACCTGCTCCATTCAAGCCAGCCTCCTCCCTCCTTGGGATTGTTGCCATAGCATCCTAACTGAAGCACACTTTTCACCCCACTCCCTCCAACCCAGCTACTTAGATCCTGGGACTTTCCTACACCTAGATGAAAACCTTTCAGTATTGTAGGACGGGGGTAGCCCCCTCCTCTCCTGGGCTTGCCCAGCCTGCTCTCATCCCTTCCCTCTTCCTAGTTGCATCTTTATCCTCTGAAACTTGAGTTTTCTGAGTGTGACAGATCATTTCCTGTACCAGGACTTTCGCATTGTTGCTTTATCCTCCCCAAGCCCTCTTCCTCAGCATGGCTCCTTCTCCCAGGCTTTTGGCCCAAGTGTCATTTCCTTCTATTCTTTACTGAGTCCGCCAGTGAAAGGAGGCTCCCTCCCAAGCTGTGTTCTCCCCTCTTTTGTTCTGCCACTGTTCTATGTTCTTTACTATATTGTAGTATCGACCAAATCGGCCAAAACTCTCCAGGTAGACGCAATCCAGTCTGAGGGAAGAACACAGAGTTCCCACCTGTTGGCAAGACCAGAACTTCACATCACACCGCAACCAAGCAAGCCAGGAACCCAGTCCTGTCCATTGTCCCTTGAAGTCACCCTGGGAGCTTTTAAAATGGAAGAAATTGGGCTAGTGAGATGACTCAGTGGCTAAAAGTCCTTGCTGAAGACCTGAGTTCTGTCCCCAGGATGTACATGGTAGAAGGAAGAGGCCAGCTCCCTCAAATTGTCCTCATGTGTCCAATGACACAGGTACACCTCCCCCCCCCCACACACACGGAGGGACACACATATACACAGCAAATAAATAGACAAATTTTTTAAATAGGTCAAATAAAATTGAAGTCTCTGGGCAAGGTCATGTCTCATGTGTATATTCTGAGTACTTGGGAGGTAGAAGCAGGAAGACTAGGAATTCAAAGCCAGCCTCAGTTACGTAGTGAGTTTGAAGCCGGCGTGGGCTATATGAAAAATTTTGTCTCACAAAACTAAAAATAAACTAATAGGTAGGTAGATAGATAGAGAGGTAGATAGATATATTACAGATAGATAGACATATAGACAGACAAATAGATGATAGATAGAAGTAAGCAGAAGTTCCCAGGCCCTATGTCTTCTCTTTCTGAGGTTTCTCAGGTGACTTCAAGCAGGTAGCTGTACTCAGAGGGCCTGCCTTCTGATGTTCTTAGAGATTATTCATATCTAACCAGCTGTGATTGCAGGAATAGTCTTCAGCCCTGATTTTATGACCTGTAAATAGCTGTCTGACCCCAAATCATCCTTTGGGCAGCCAGCAACTGCCAGGCCACAGCCCTGTGGGTCAGAAACATCACCCAGAGAAGGAAGTTGTCATCAGTATGAATCACGTAAAATCAGTGATGTGGCTGTTGAGACTGGACTCTTGACCACTTGGAGGTCATTTCCTAGTCCCTTATGGTGCAAAGCAGCCTGGGTAGGCTGGGAAATAGAGAAATCTGGACCCACTATTTCTCTCTGTTTAGATGAATCCATCCATAAGATAAACAGAAATTTCCCAGGTTGTGTACAATATTATTTCTACTGGATAATCCCTTCTGGCTAAAGACAATTAAGAGAGTCTGAGAGCTGTGAACAATAAAGACCACACAATCCTATTTCTTGGAGTTGAAACAGAATCCCTCCAGCCTTGAGTAGACCTGGCCAACTCCAGAATCCCCCTTTACCAAGTCATTTTGATTTCCCCTCCCTGTATCTTCCCAGAAGCTGCAGTCTTTCTTCTCCCACCAGCTCTGCAGCGGAAGCCAGCCCATCACGGCTTTTAATTGTTCAGTTCCCGGAGCATGGATATATGTAAACAGACGACAGGATATTCTTCACAGCTGTGCCGAGGGAGCTGGGAGCCAGCCGCACAGCCTCTTTGCCAAACCCAGCCATTCCTATAAAAACCTTTGGCTGTGTTTGCAGTCACTGTAAAGTTGAACGGTTTCTAATGACTTTTTAAAAGAACTTTAGCACCTTGAATCTATTTTAGCCATTCCAAGGGCTTATGCTAGTGCACAATAGATTTAAAATTATCTTTGGTCTGGCCTTTCCAACTTCAGCATTAAAAAAAAAATTTCTCTGTGCTTGTTGACATCTACCAAAACAAATTTACATTTACAGACAGACTTGTGAAATCTTTTAACTGTATTTACCTATTTGCCATGTGTGCATGGGGGATGGATGGGGTGTAAGCAAATATACATGTGTGTGGAAGCCAAAGGACACCTACGATTATGTTTTCTCCTTTCATGTGGGTCCCAGGGATGGAACTCAGGTTTGTTGGGCTTATTGGCAAGTGCCTTTAACCCACTGAACCATCTTTAAATTTAATTATAAATTTAAGATTTATAGTGATCACTATGTTATGAGAACCATAAGCATGGGTTTTATTTAGTTGCTTTATTTGGCTTCTCTTGCCCATATTTATAATAGATTCGGCAGGAAAAGTTTAACATTGCACTTAAATATTTCCTTTCATTATACAAATTGAGGTTTATTATCAGTTGCCACAACAGGAAATAGTGACACCACGTTCAACATTGCTGGGATTTAAAAAGTCAGCACGAGGCCCTAGCTGCTGCTAACTCCAGATTTCACAACCGAGCCTAGATTTTACTTTGTCTCTCAGCAACCTCCCGCTCCATGACTCTCTGCCCCTCCGGAAACCAGTTTGGGTGACGTGATTTCTCTGTGGTTTTCTTTTCTCTGCTAGACTTCTTCGAGTTGTTCCAGAAAAGCCTTCTCAGACTTCTTTTGACCATATTTGGGCCCCACTAAAGCATCTGAGAATCCTTATGTAATTTCTCTGGGTTTTGTTTTACTACTAGACCTCTCAGGCTTGTTCCCTGAAGCCTCTTTGACCAAATTTGGATTCTGATGAGGAATCTTCTGGCTCATGCTTCTTGTGTTTCTGGGTAATCTTGAAGTGAATAGAGGTTAGACCTAATGAGCCAGTCTCATGAAGAGACTATGGCCAGAGTGGAGAGGGTCACACTGTAACTCAATATAATCGATTTATAGCCTGATGAGTACAAAGTCACAATAAGCACAGCTTGGCATCAAAGAGAAGAGAAATATCTATTGCCTGGAGTAGGCAAGAGAGTATAGGGGTATTTCCAAAGCAGTGTTTCCCTCAGTAAAGGAAGCAAGGAATTTTACTCAGGGACCCTACACATGTTCATATAGGGGTTGGCCCTTTCCCAAGAGGACCAGTTAAGGAATATGGAAGAGAACACTTTTAACTCACAGTCATGGAGCACATGTGCATATGTGCTATGTATGTGTGAATACATGTACATGTGTGAGCACATGTTCATGTGTGATATGGCCATGCTTAGCTTGCACAATAGCCTTTTAGCCAAAAGTAAGGAAAGGGATATTGATATAGGAGTTTTCCCTTGAGATGGCTCCCTTATGAGTTAGCCATTCCTCTGAAGCTAGGGTGTAGAAAGAGAGTCATTCCCCTTTCTTGGATTCTCTGGCATTCTTTGTCTGAGAGAAGCCAGTTGCCATACTGGATCTGCCATATGGGAGAGGTGACGTGGCAAAGACCTGGAGTGGCCTCTAGCCAGGTGTCTGTGAGGAACTGAATCCTGCTGGCAGCCCAGAGAGCAAGTTGGTAATTGGATCTTCCCCAATTGAAACTTCACGTGACTGCCACCCAGCCAGCAATTAACTATACCCTGGGCTATGCCCGGCCTCCTGTGTCCCTGAAACTGACATATGAATGTCTCATTTAGGGGGATCTTGTTAGGTAGCAACCAATAACTCACATCAGGCCAAAGATTGACAGTGAGACTAAAGGGTTCCTTTCCTTTGGAGAGTTTGCTGTCTGGGTAGAAGGCCTTTAGATGTCAATTATCACTCTCACGTTAAGATGTAAAACTGGCCCTTGCTATTTCCTGATCAAGGATTCCAACAAAAACAGTTTAGGACCTTCAGTTTTTAATCATGTGTTATTTGTTTTTGTTTGCATAGGTTTTTATCTATCACCTGTCTGTCTGCCTCTATCTATCTATCTATCTATCTATCTATCTATCTATCTATCTATCTATCTATCTATCTATCTATCATCTATCTATCTATCTATCTATCTATCTATCTATCTATCTATCTATCTATCTATCTATCTATCACTGTCCAGCCAAGGCTAGCCTCAATTTATCTTCCTGTTTCAGCCTTCTGAGTGCTAGAATTATAGGTTTGTGGCACCTCATCTAGCCTAATGTTTAGTATAAGCAATGCATTCAATGGTACACCCTTCAAAGGCACAAGCTGATGGGAGGTGAAATTATGTCTTTTGATCATTCCTCCCACCCCGCCTACCCAGCTCCTTTCCCCAAGGTTCACAGCCATCCCACTTCTGCTAGTTCAACTTTTAAAGGCAGTCTTTGCACCTATAAATGTGTCTATATGCTCCCCATGGAAGTGAGAGTGGATCATGGTGGTCGCTTGTCCTTTTCTGGAGTCTGGCAGCTACAGAACAGACTGAAGTCTGGGTAGCTTCTCGTATGGATTCTGCTCTCAGATTACTACATGAGAAGATGAATGGAGGAAACGGTTGAAAAACCTTCCACAGGGGGAAAAAAGCAGGTAACCCATAGCATAACAGGGCTGGAGTGGGGTCAGGAAAGCCAGCTGTTTTCCCACTGTTTTTAGCCAGAAACAGTTCAAGGCCATCCTTAGCTATATAGAGAGTTTGAGGCCAACCTAGGCTACATGAAAGACCCTACCTCAAAAAACAAAAGGTAGAGAGTCCTTTGTATTATTGAAAAATTGCTTGCTTTTTGTGTTGCAGGGGATGGTGTCCCAGGGCCTTGCTCGTGCGAGGCTGGTATTCTAGCACTAAACCACAATCCAAGCCCCCAGTTTTACTGGTGTGTGTGTGTGTGTCCTGCTCACCTGTAAGGTCCTAAAGTGACTCTGGTTAGTGAAACATGAGATAAACAGGAAATGAAGGGCCCGCTGCTTTCCTCCTTCCAGTGTCAATCATGTTGGCAGACCCTGGCCGCCAAAACAGGAGGTGGCCTCTCTCTGACTGGCCCAGAGACCCATGCCGCACATTCTACTTTCTCCTGGCTTGCTTTGCTTGCTTTACTTTCTACAAAGGAAGACAATTAAGGCAGATTCATAAAACAGCTCAAGAATGGCAGAGCTTCGCCCTGTAGTATATGAGAACTAATTAAGGCCCCAGGAGAAAGTTACTGGAGAATTGAGGTGGGATCTTTATGGAAGCCATCACCTTCATAATTATAGGTGGTGTGCCACACAAGTCACCCTGGAGGGAAAGGGTACCTGGGTGGCCCTTGGTGCTTACAAACTGCAGTTTTGTTTCCCGACGTTCACTATCATCTCTCGATCGAATTGAACCTTAAAGTACAGTCACCTGGTTTAATAGGCAGGAAAGTAAGCTCAGCCAATCCCTTTTACTTGTTGTTCAGAAAACTCTAGAAGAAAGCAGTGTGCAAATAATAACTGCTTTTCAGCGACTCTTCCTTTGATGGCATTCCAGCACCTGTCTACTTCTTTGGTTCGGTGACAGCAACATAGGAGGGGGCAGGGCTGAAATGAGTACTCAATTGCTCTGTGCCTAACAAACTCTTATTATAGATAGAACCAGATAATGGTGTGTATTTCTCTTTGGGGGAGGAGGACACTCATTTATAATCCTGTTAATGTACAGTAGGAATTTCCCCCTCCCTCTCTTTCCTTTCTCCTTCTCTTTCTACTCCCCCTTCTTTCTACTCCCTTCATCCCCCCTTCCCCTCCCTTTACAAATATTTGAGGACCTACCCTTTAGTCATTCCTAGCGATTCTCGATGCAGCAGCCAATGATCAATTTCATGTGGACAGGTAGCAGAATCACACTATTGGAGATATAGCTCAGGGGGAGAACACTTGCCTAGCATTCGATCCCAACACCAGAGGAGGCAAATTACCCAAATATTAATGATAGATGCTGTGGGAGAAATAACGTAAGGGGTAGGAAAGGCCAGGACTGGTGACTTTGCACTGGTTGCTAGGGGAGTCCTTAATACAATGACCTTCCAGCCAGTGGACAAATGTTCTGAAGGTTGTGTGTGTAGTCTGTCCTTGGCCTGGCTATGCATCTGAAGGACAGGCAGAAGCAAAGTCTTAACCTCCAGAAGTGTACGTTCTGCTGGGGAGCGACAGATCACCAAGGCGTTGGAAGTTTGGTAGAGGATGGGAAGTGATGGTGTAGTAGATTGCTTTAACCATGAGTGCCTCAGTTAGAGCCCCAGATGTCATGGCATCAAATCCCTGTAACCCCAGTGCTATGGCGGCAGAAACTGGAGGATTCCTGGGACTTAATAGCCAATCAGTCTAGCTGAATCAGTGAGCCCCAGGTTCAATAAGAAGCCTTGCCTCAAAAAATAAGTTGGAAAACAAGCCACTTGGGGACTTCAGGCCTCAACATCCACACACCAACTCCCCTAAAACATATACAGGGACGGGGGTGGGAGAAAATAACTTAAAAAAAAAGATGAGTATATAGAAAGGATAAGAAAGATAGGGTTCCTTAAAAGTGTTATTTATAGTAAGGTTATGGGATTGGGAGGAGCTGAGCCCCCTGTGGTCACTGGGGAAAGTGGGTTCAGAGACTGATGTTACACAGCCCCCAAGAAACCAACATGCCAGAGGCTTCTCAAACCAAGCAGGACCTTGGTGGTGGCATCAGAGCAAGTGGGGGTGGAGGAGGTAAGTGGGAACAAGCTGGTAGATTTGAGGCTGTCCTCAAGAGAAATGGAACTATGGCAGGGCTTTGGGCAGGGGTAGATCCCGTCCACATTACATCCCAGAAGCATCCTGTGCCTTCCATGTTGAAGTTGGACTGCGGATGATGAGGGCAGAAGGAAGAGAGTAAGGGGCTACCTTGATGCCATATGAGAGACACCTGAGCTATCCCCAGGTGGAAAGCAAGACAGAGTTAGACTTAAATTCTGGAACCTTGGGAAGGCAGAGCTAGCGGGTAGGAGAAGGGCGGGAGGAAGGGATGCTCACACAACTGAGTGTTTTTTTCCGGAGCATGTGGAAGGATAGTGTTGCCTTCAACTGAGTGGAGGAAGTAGTTTTAAAGTTAGCTTCCTTGGGTAATGTGGACACAGCAGGAGCCACCTCCTAACAGAATGCCTTTTGTGTACATAGAACGGGGAGACCAGAGGCTAACTCAGTGGGAGGATGAATCTCAGGACTCACAGAGTTCAGCTGGAGAATACTCCCTTAACTCTAGAAGCAGGGACCTTCATGCCTTACTCCTGCCCCATGGAATGATCTGGAAAAGGTGTGACTTGGTGGACTGTCTGCCTGTCATGCCTTGTTGCCCTCTCGCTGTATCCTTCCTGCAGAGGGTGAGGGACTTTCCTCAGACTTGCTTTAGCCACTGCCTCATCTGGAGTGGCCACTCAGGGTGATCATTTTCAATTTCCTATCTGATGAGGACTGTGCCAGTTTGGATGGCCTCAGGCTCTTTGCACCGAGAATTCCTAGTTGCCCTGTGCCCTGCCTCTCTCACCTCCATGGAGGCTTCAGACATCCACATGTGACTTGCTTGTCCCAGGAAATCTTCGAAGAGTCTTTCCTCATGCTTCGGGTCCTTGTTTTCCTGTTACTTCTCCATCATAGTGTAAATAAATATTTCCATGGGGTTAGAGAGATAGATGGCTTAGTAGTTAAGAGTGTATACCACTTTCGCAGACGATCGGAGCCCATTTTTGTTACCTAGAACCTCCATCAGAAGGCTCACAACTGCCTGTAACTCCAGTTCAGAGAGTATCCAACACCTTTTTCTTAACTCTGAGGGCACATAAATGCATTCATGCATGTGCATACACACACACACATACATGCAAGCACCCATGCACTCACTCATGTGAACATACACACATGCTAATACACATAATTAAAAGTAAAATAAATATCCTTGAGTTAGGTGCATGTCTCCCCTCAGTCTTGAAGATATAAGACCCATAAAGGCAGGAGCCATGTTGCTCACTAGCAGCTGATGATCTAATAGGCAGAAAGCGCTTTTCCTAATCAGGGGAAGCCTCTCATAGCTTCCAGCTCCTTCAGCACCCTAATCACAAGTGCTTCTAACCTTGGCTGGCCCTCCTTCCAGTCCCTTCTCCCCACTGTCATCATCATTTTTACCCACCAATTAATTATACTTCAGTGACTCTGAGAGCAAGCCCGTGTTGCCCAGCCTATGCCCCCAGGCTCTCTTCCGCTTTCTTTCTAAGCATGGTGTGTATTGGCTACTCTTCCCATGGAGCCTCCAGGAGTATGAAGATGGGGCTGGCATTTTCACTTGTCTCAATATACTTAGCTATAGAGACTTTGTAAATTATTTAATCCAGGTACTTTAAATGTATACTTTATATCTTTTATATGTTTATCATTACTTTAGACATACTTTATATAATTTACCTTTCATATATGTATGTTTATATATTTATATATAATTTGTATACTACTTACAGCATATCCTTTATAGATTTATCTTTATACGGTTATCTCTAGATATTTTTTATCCTTATATGATTTATATACCCTATAGTCTTTATCCTTTCTATGTCTTTACACGTGATTGACTGTCTGCTTATCACATCCATTTGGCATAACGGAAGAACACTGGAGGTGGGAGGCTTGTTCCTTAGAGTTCTCTTGTCAAGCACTGCTGTAAAGAGTTTTTTTTATCTTTAATTATGTTCTTGAATGGAAAAAATAAAACAATGTATGGAAAAAAATAAAAAAAAAATAAATTCAAAAAAAAAAAAAAAAAAAAAAAAAATTCAAAAAAAAAAAAAAAAAAAAAAGAGTTTGAGTTAGGCTTGGGAAGGCTTTGTCCTTGGGCTTCTGTTTGGTTTTTTGCATCACTTTAGGGGAGCTTAAGCACCCAGTAGGTAGGTTCAGGTAAATCAATGTCACACTGCGTGCTTGCCAAATGTCCTGGGGTACTGATGGTTGGATTTTTGTTTGTTTGTCTTTGAGACAAGGCTTCCCCCTGTACGCCCCCCCCCCCCGACTTCTAACTTGTGGTCCTCTTGCCTCAGTTCCTCATGTGCTGGGATAATAGGCATGCACCACAGGGCTGGGCTCCCATTTCTACTGTCGCATGGCCTTTGTAATGAGAACTGACTCTAAGGTCAGCTGTTTGGCTTCTGTGCTGGAATAGAACTCTCTAGTTTCCTCCTAGATGTCTCTCCTGAGGTTCTTTGTGATGCCCGCCCTTAGGAATATAGATATTATGTATTTGTGTTCTCCTTGTTCCAATCACATGCCCATCAACTTAACTAGAACTCTTTTATCTTGTTTGTTAGTATTCATTTGTTGTTACTGTTTTATTTATGAGACTTAGCTGTCCCTGAACTCACCATGTAGACTAGGCAGGCCTCAGATTTACAGAGATCCGCCTACTTCTGCCTCCTGAGTGCTGGGATTGAAGGCGTGTGCCACCCACGTACTCTGCTATTTTTGCTACTATTCTTACCCTGAAAATTAAGTGCATTCTGAGCAGCTCCTCAGTTTGGAAGATCAGGGGTCCCGGTAAGATTTGGACCTGAGGCTTCACTAGAAGCACACGGCCTCCTTAATGGACTGAACGTATCCTTATATGGACTGAGTGTATCTCGGCCCTGATAAGCTCATCACTTATCAGAAAGGAAACGGCTATTGGCTTTTGAAATGCACTTGTCTAAAAACAGTTCTGCCTGATTTTTGGAAGCTTGCCTAAGGGAAATTTGGTCAGATCCTGATATTTGAGAATTAAAAAAGGGTGAACCAAAGGATGTAGAGGCTAGTCTAGAGGCAGAAGGAGGGAACTGGGTAGTAATAATACATCACACCATTCCTGAATGCCAGCCAGACAGTATGGAGCTTAATAAAACCACTTGAATGAGGGAGGGAAAGCTGCCGTAACTTGTAAAGTAGGCGTCCCATCCCCACCAGAAATAGCTTTGTTCATTTATTTTTATCTGCACCAGAAACAGCTCTATTTTGCTGTGACCAAAGATTTCCCATGTTAATTCTCTTGTCAGTTGCAGCTGTCACTCAGTCCCTCCTCCCTCCTCCTGATGAGAAGTTGAAGTCCACATCTCTGGGAATGGCAAGGTGCCAATGACTCAGGTCTCATGGTCCCTTTTGTGTTCTGCTTGCTTAGTATGTAACTTGTATACAGCTGGGATGGGGGAACTGGTTAGAGGCTGGTGGTCCTGGCAGGAAGAGATGAGCACTGCCGAGTGAGGAGTCCAGAAGCAGGCAGGACACAAGGCTGTGGGGAAGGGGATTGGCATGGCCAGACACTGACCATTGATGTTGGGGAAGGTGACGAATGCAGACCCTGGATCTTCTTTCTTGTTGTGCTTCCCCTTAACCTGCCTAGTCCAAAGACTTTTGAATTAGGAAGCTGTTCCTGGCCTGCCTGTAGATACTTCCCAAAGCCACCTGCCCTTCAGCATCAGGACCGGAGCGCACAGTCCGTGGAGGAGAGCCCATGCTACTCTCTGGGTATCTACCCTCTGGATCCTTCAGGAAGAACAAAGGGCAGGCTCTCTCTATTGGGGCCCTCCCTTCCTTACCTTCCTGAGGGACTGGGGTGGTAAAGCCACGTCTGAGTTGTTGTCTGTAGGAACTATCACCCACTTTTGCTTCATGGGCTTTGGGACTGGTCAGAATGATAGCTGCTATGGTAAATCCAAGGTGAAACTTTCCTCTTGGGTGTGTGCTCCACATAACTCATTTCCTCCTGGCATCGATAGCCACCTACGTCCTTAGCCCGGGGCTGGTTCCCTCCCTTTATATTTAGAACTTGGGAGTAAGGCTTAGCTAATGTAATGGCAGTCCCACATGCTAACTCAGGCAAATTAAAAGCACAACAGAGAAAGCCTTAAAAGCTTAGCTGACACTTAGGAGACAATAATGTGGCCTTTTAGAGTTTTAATCTGAGGTACAGTTTTCCTCTCTCAATTCATGTGGGCAGCTATTTTTAGGATTTGGGGATAGCTTTACAGAACAAGTAAGATTCTGGGATTTTTCTTAGTAGCTTGAAAAAAAGTTTTTCCTTTTAAAAGATGGATGAAGATATTTGTAGTGAGAGAGAGAGAGAGAGAGAGAAAAAGTGTGTGTGTGTGTGTGTGTAAAATGAGGAACTGGTAATTATCTAGCTTTAGACTTCTTTCTTGTGAATATAGGAACATGTTATGTTAAATGATAGCTCAATACAGTACTGAAAACAGCCTGGTACTGGCATAAAAAGAGACAGGAGGACCAATGGAACTGAATCAAAGACCCGGATATTAATTCACACACCTTCGAACACCTGATTTTTGATAAAGAAGCAAAAAATACCAAATGGAAAAAAGAAAGCATATTTAACAAATGGTGCTGGCATAACTGGGTATCAACATATAGAAGAATGAAAATAGACCCATATCTATCACCATGCACAAAACTCAAGTCCAAATGGATCAAAGACCTCAACATAAAGCCAGCCACACTGAACCTCATAGAAAAGAAAGTGGGAAGTACACTTGAACACATTGGCACAGGAGACCACTTCCTTAATATAACCCCAGCAGCACAGACACTGAGAGAAACAATTAATAAATGGGACCTCCTGAAACTGAAAAGCTTCTGTAAAGCAAAGGACACAGTCAAGAAAAAACGACAGCCTACAGAATGGGAAAAAATCTTCACCAACCCCACATCAGACAGAGGTCTGATTTCCAAAATATACAAGGAACTCAAGAAATTGGTCATCAAAAGAACAAATAATCCAATAAAAAAATGGAGTATAGACCTAAACAGAGAACTCTCAACAGAGTAATCTAAAATGGCTGAAAGGCACTTAAGGAACTATTCAATATCCTTAGTCATCAGAGAAATGCAAATCAAAACAACTCTTTTTTTTTTTCCCAAACATTGTTTTGTTTTATTTTTTCCATTCAAGAACATAATTAAAGATAAAAAAAAAAATTTTTTTTTCCTTTCTTCCCCTTCTCCCGGTCCCCTCCCACTACCCCCCACCCCTCCTTCCTCCCCCTTCTTCCTTGAAAGAGGGCATGGTGCCCTGCCCTGTTGGAAGTCCAAGGCCCACCCCCATCCCTCCTGGCCTAGGAAGGAGTGCATTCAAAAAGACTCGGT